>JAQGBT010004188.1:0-17273 GCA_034698585.1 Disparrhopalites patrizii | reverse complement strand
GAGAGAGAAAGAAGAGAGAGAGAGAAAGAAGAGAACAGAGAGAGAGAGAAAGAAGAGAGAGAGAGAGAAAGAAGAGAGACGGAGAGGAGACAAGAAGCCATGTCTACTGTATACAGGGTTCGGGAAACACCTATCCAATAAAAGAACCTTGTCTATGAATATCACGTTTACCCCTAATTCCAAACGTTGTCAAGTAAACTTTGGAAGCCAACCTCTCGAAAAGCGTCTAACCCCACTTCTGTCCTCATCCTCGTATCATGCATAATCCCTGGCCCGAAATCCGGCTTTGAAAATGGGTTTACGTGAAGAGAATAAGATAGTACTCTCATATGCAAAAATTTTCTGCTCACATTAAATTGAGTCATCACTCAAAATACAAGGATTCAGTTACTGGAAGCTCTGTGGTTGGTTGATGGGGGTTAGTATAGCAGTATCATTTTCATTCTCTCCCCCGTCATCCCCTTTACTACTACAGCTCATACTGTTTTTCATATTCTTCCAAGGAATATAATATGACAAACAGGAGTAGTGAGGAATAAATGCAGCATAAGCAGGCCCAAAAGCACCAGAGTGTGGAGGCAGCTGTGTATTACACCTTATGCACATATTATATGTAGAATTTTATTATTTTCTAACTTATTGCACGCTCTCTATAGTTCCCTCCCATACGGGGGCACACATTTTCATACGGAGAAATTCCCCTCACAATTGTTTTTGTTATGGGTGACTTGGAATCTCTTACGCCGCACACGTGGTACATAGATGGACTCCGAGAGCGACAAAGAGGGAGAAAGTGAGGGAAAGGCCGAGAGACAAATGGTGGAGTGGGAGAGACAGAGAAATTCACAAGATTTCTCGTCCAAAAGCAATCACAGATACATTTCCACGTCTCTCTCTCTCTATTTCATTGTTTTGCTCTCTCCGCCGTGATCTCGTTTCAGTTTTGACGATATCATTTCCATATCCCCCACAACTTTTTTATGGGATACCTCCCGATTAGTCACGGATTGATGTTGCAATCCAAAATATTGAATGTGGTATGGTTGAGGCAAGAATATAACTCGGGATTAATTGCCCATGAAAAATCTTTGGATGATTTATGAAATTCGAATAGATTTGCTCATCACAAGCGGCTTCAGTTACGGCCCGGGAAAGTCATAACTTTTTTGGGGAAAAAAGGAACAACTTTGTCATTCCTATACATATGCATAAGTATGCAAGTATTAATAAAAAGATGTTTATTCTTTATTTTCAGTGAAAGAATATGCTCCTAATGTAATCATCTCCAGATCCAGTTATTGTACCCCAAAATAATCTATCAACGCAATGTTTTCCGTAAGATCCGTAAATAAATTTCTTTGATTAAAACAGTTAATGATTAATTCAACTGGGTAATTTATCAAAATTGGAGTGGAAGAGAAGAAGGCACATTTCCAGTGGTTTTGTAAGAGTGCACTAACGTAATTTATCAGTAACTTCCTTCCAATTATCCGACCGATGGTAAAAAAAAAAGTAAGTGAAGAAAATAACTAACGAAATGGTGTGCATCCTCCAGAAGGAAATATATTGCTCCCGCACGCATGGCCCTCAGTAATTAATTACTCATTTCCATGAGAGCTTTCAAGGAGAGTATGTAGCTTCCCCTCAGGATCAGGATAAGAGAGAGTGGAAGAGAGAGCAATTGCCGATAAAATTGAGCAATCTTGTTATTGGTATGTATTGACATTCACGACAGCGTCACTAAAATGATTGGGCCTTCATGAAAGTCTGAAATTCCCCAAACTTTTTTCCCTCAGCAGCCATCAGCTCATCCTGAGTGAAATTCAGGGTTGCTGCAATCACCCTGGAAAACGCTTCCTATCAAAACCACCTAAATCAGTAAACAAACGCATCACGCACACACACGCAACACGTAAGGGGAAAGACTCTTCAAGATTTCCCTGCCCTTCTGCTTATGAGCTAAGCCACCCTAATAAATGCCAAGGTTACACACTTTCATCCGTTAGTCACAGACCTTGTATCTCAATCTCCTGTCTTTCTCTCTGTCTCTTTCCTTGCCCCCATCTCTCACTTTCTCCCTCTCTTTCTTTCTCTCTCTATTGTCATCATTTTCTCTCCCGGCTTCTCTCTTTATCATCTGGCTTCTCTTTCTACACACTTCCATCTGTTTCTACCTCTTCCAATCCCTCAATTTTTCTCTGGCTGAATCTGTCTTTCTCTCCACTTGTCTCAGAATCCTCTTTATATTGCTATCTCCATTTCCCTTTTCCTGTCTCTCTCTCTATTTCATGGCTTATTGAGCTATCTCTTTGCCACTCTCTCTCGCTTTCTTTCTCCCGATGTCCTACTCTCTCTCTCTTTCTCTGGATTTCCTGCTCTCTCTTTTCTACTCTCTCTCTCTCTTCCGATGTCCTACTCTCTCTCTCTCTCTTTCCCTCGATTTCCTACTCTCTCCCCTTCTCTCTCGATTTCCTTCTCTTTCTCTTTCCCTTAATTTCCTGCTCTCTTTCTCCCGATTTTCTACTCTCTCTTTCTCTCGATTTCTTACTCTCTCCATTTAATACTCTCTCTCCCTTTCTGTCTCTATTTCCTGCTCTCTCCCTGTCCCTCTATTCCCTTCGATTTCCTAAGCTATCTCTCTCTATTTCTCACCCTATCACTCTTTTAGTGTCGATGTCCTACCTCACATCTCTCTATCTTTTGAATTCCTATGCTATCGCTTTTTTCTTGTATTTTCTACCCTATATATTTTCCCCTGTCTCTCTAAATTTCCCTGTTCTCTCTCTCTTGTTCTCTCTCCCTGTTCTCTCTCTCTCTCTCTCTTGCTCTGTTTCGCCTTAACTTGGCTCTCTTTTTTGTGAACGCTCTGTAAACAGGGAAGTGAAGGGGGATGAGTTGAGATAAGGAGAGAGATGGATAGAGTGAAATAAGGGGGAAAACTTTTTCCATGGCGGGGGCATATATGGGTCTATTTTATGTGTTGCATCTCTCTCCACCCTTGCGAGTGCCCATAATTCGGGTCCGTACAAGTTTACGCGGTTTTGCAGTCCCCATAAAGCATGTATGCATGTCCATTTATGCGTTCGTTTGCTCAAGTTCTTTAGCTGAGGAGGGTTGCGTAATCATGACATGCGAGTGTACATCCTTCTGTCTCTTTCTCTCGTTCACTCTCTGCCCTGTCATAATGCAAACATACATGTGTATGTATATACATACGCACTCGCCTACTTTTCCTTAGTTCGCATGCACTTGAAAATCATCTCGTTCCATGCTTGACAGATCTGATTAAAATCATCCATCAGCCAATTGTCGGTATTTCGTGTAGAAAAACTACGACACGAAATTACTCAATTCTTGTGCTGGCCTTCTTTCATTATATGCACCCGCTCTCTCTCTTGGCTGTATTGAATAGAGCCACTTGTTAGGTTTTTCTAGTCGAAATTAATTTTTTTTTCAGTACCATGGACGAAATTGGTACTTATACCCGAGAAATTACTTTCTTATTGAATGTAAGTCATCTGGATTGGGGGGCCATTGGGAATGCTAACATTGGGGAAGCATTGAACTACTTACTTTGGGTATAAAATGCAGACACTGTACTGTCATGGTCATGACATAGCCGCAAATGGGATTAGGGGAACGTTTTGATAAGAAGCGAACCTTTAGAATGAGATTCAATAACAAAATACCCATTTTTGGGGTGGCATTTGTGGGTAGCAGTTAAAAAATCTGAGGAATTTGCACTTACTCCCAATCACCCCGAAAGGAACATATTAAAAGGGAAAACATAAAAAAGGGACAGACATAACGGGGAACGAAAAGTGTCATTAGATCATCGTTGAAGTGGAATTAAGTAAAACTGCTATTGAAGGCTTTCAACGAGTAGAAAAAAAAAGGGGGAATTGCACCCTATAGAATTTTAGGGGGGAGATGAAAGCAAAGATTTGGTATAGTGAAGGGGGAAATCATGTGGGTCCAAGGTAAACTTTCTATGGACTTGTCTTTTTGATCCATTGCAGTTCAAAAGAGAGCATCAAGTAACTCTTTCCCGTGTTGACCAACAGAAAAGTAGCTACACTTTTAACTTGGAAGTCAACGGGTTTTAACCCATGACTCAGAACCAGGTTCAATTTTTCCATAGAATTACGTACCACTTTTTTGTATTTTTCGTTTTTGGCAAGCAATTTTTGATAGTGATGAATTTAATTCGACAGATTTGACCAGAAATACTCCAGTTTTGTGCGATGAGGGAAGCTCAGAGGAAGATTCACGACTGCATCTCCCTGTCGGATGTGTATGCATGGGGAAAAACGTGAGGGGAATGAGAAAAGGGGGAAGCCGTATTTTCGTAGAACCACAACCAAACACAATAGGGAGATTCTACGTAGGACCAAAAGAGTATTTTTGGGGGTAGTGTGTATAGGAAGATTTTCTATGCATTTATTATGACGAAGGTACTGTACCATAACATATTGTGAGGAGACCATGCACAACTAATTTCCTGATTTATTTAATCAAAAGTCTACCAACAGATGTGATAGATTATTTTTCACGTTCCCTACATGTATACCATCAAAACTGCATGAAATTTGTCAGAGGACAAGCGTTCCAAGTGCCAAATAAAGATAATGCATGGTCCAGAAATGCATTTCTCCCTGTGCTGGGCCAAAACATGTGAAACTGGTGGATGAGCACAATCCCAGGGAAAATGAGACCGGCATATGCTAGAAATGAGGAGGATGTCATAGGAATAAATTCACATCCAAAATAGAATTCTTTATTGCTTAAACTTCCACATTATCCAAGATAATCATATTAAATGATACAAATCCCACAGCCCCAGAGTTAAATTATTACTATTATTTAGGAATTAACATTATCAGTCAGTACAGATTTGGACAACCATAATACACATACAAATCTGGGCTCAAAAAGCATTCCGAAATTATATATAAGATACCAGATCTTGAAACTATATTTCAAAAAATTGTATTTTCAAAATAAATGAATGGAGGAGGCTTGCATCCATTTAACGAAGGCTTGTGTGTGGTTTAACCAAAAAGTTGATATGTTTTTGTTCCTATTTTACGTAAAAGATACGACGAGGGGAAGCACGTCTACATGGAGAGATTTACTAATTCCCAGAAGAAAACCCCGAAATGCTTCTTTTTTTTGTCCCAAAATCCTCTAGGAAAGTACTTTAATAATTTAATACCAGAAACTGACGGGTAAGAGTAGACAAAAAAAAAAAAAAGAAAATATAAACATATACAAACAAAAAAATATACCGGAATGTCTCTCAATATGGTGGTGTATGGTAGTATCCTGGTTACATTACACAGCTTAGGAGGTAGTCTTGAGGGAACTGAGCTAATATGAGAAAGCGGACTGCTTTCCAAAGCGATTAATATTTTGTTTACCGGCTGATTTCTAAAATTCATCATGGAAATGGTGTGGTGGAGGATATTCGGGGTAGGTTGTAGTGGGATCATGATGCCACTCATCACATGGAATTTGCTCCCATTCCATGCAGAAGGAACTTAGTCCGTCATCACGATGTGAGTCAGTGGCCACTCGAATCAGGTATGGTTCAACAGAGGCTGAAAATTACATACACACACACACATACTTACATAAATGTATATTACACAAGTCGTCAAATCAATAATATCAAGAGACTTCATCACATAGGATTCTGTGGCTACACAAATCCACAAAGAAAATCCATACGTATAGAAATGCAATATACAGATATATCCAAAGGAGATGAAGACAAGTGTTAGCACACTTCAGAGGAGCAGGAGCCATTCAAAGTTTAAAAGTTGTACCTCCTAAAATTAATTAACCATCAAATCTAATCTCACTTGGGAATTAAATTCAAATAAAATTTACACAAAGAGCTTAAAATTCGGAGAGAGAGGAAGAGAGAGAAAGTAACGCTGGGAGGATGAGGAATCCGTCTTTTCTGCAATAACCCTTACGTGTAGGTACTCACTTTGATTAAAAACTGTGGGAAATACTTGGGTCCACCAAAACTTGGTCTCTCTCCCTTCCTACTTCCTACCCATATGTTAACAAAGGAATAATATTTGTCTCAACATTATATATACATCTATGGCATATGAATTTTACCTACATACGTACACACCGGCTCTGGCACCGAATCTCAAGATGTATCTTTCCTAACTTTGTGAACAAAATTAAAGAGGATTTGTGCAAATGAGGATTTTTTTTCGTGGTTTTAGTCCCTGCCTGCCAAGTACAAAGAGGATAAAAAGGATTGTGCAATGGTGACTTACATATGACAGGCTTTGATCCCCATCCCCAACCTTCATCGTGACCACCACCGCCGCCGCCGCCACCGCCGCTGCCTCCTCCGCCTCCACCGCCACCACCGCCGCCTCCTGAAAATTACATGACAAGATAAAAATTAAATTAATATTTTGTGTTATGAAAAACCTGAGAGTAAATAGATGAAACATGGAAAAACAAGAACTTCTTTATTGACATTGTCCCCTACCCATGTGCACAATTTCAAGTTGTAAAAAATACTAGTATTTATCACTAAAACAAAATTGAGCAAACAATGACATTACCTCCTCCGCCTCCACCAAAGGGGAAGAGGAGAGGAAAGGGGAAGGGGAAGGGAATAGTTCTTTTACAAGAATTCTTCTTCTTCTTTTTCTTCTTCTTCTTCCTCCTCTTCTTCTTATTTTTGTTCTTATTCTTGTTCTTATTCTTGTACTTATTCTTGTTCTTCCTCTTGGGCTTAGATCCTTTCTTCCAGGGCCTCCTCGTCGGTTTAGGTCTCCTGGGCTTGACTTTGTACTTCTGCCTGGGCCTGGAGCCCAAGCCCTTGATGGGCTTGGGTCTGGGTCTGGGTCTACTCACAACTTTGACGGGTTTGACATAAGTTACTTTGATGGGCTTGGGCTTGGTGAAACCGTGGGAAGGCCTCACACCCGCGAAAGGCCGGGTATTATATGAATATTTGGAAGGCTTGGAAAGATGTATGGGCTTATAGACAGGTACTGTCACAATCGGCGGCTTCGGACTCGTGGCGAGACTCCCTTTCCAAGGCTTGTAGTATCCAGGTGCTTCCACACCACTGGGCTTGAAAGCACCCTCGGAATGCCCTTTCCACGGCTTTGTCAATCCATGGATTTTCCCTCCTTGGTTAGTGGATGTAAAAGTCGTCTCAAGGTCCTTAATTGGACTCCCAGCCTTGTTGTAGCCCCTTCTCACGAGGGAATCTTGTTGGTTCTCACCGTGATTGATTCCTCCGCCACTGGCTTCATCCCGCACTACTGGACTCGGAGGAGAGGGTTGACGTAATTTGGCGGACGAGATGGGGACGGGCTTCCATGAGTCATCCAGTTTGTAGTAGCTCCATTCCGAGGGACAAGTGATCAACTCCATGAGAGTGATATTCCTCGGCCTTCTCACATCGGGGAAGGGTCCATTGGAATTCCGAGACGATGACGACCCGCATCTCAGGTTCTGATTACTTCCAAAGTAGTTGGGACGACTCTTCAGATCTATCCCGGCAAATTTTATCCCGGAGTAACCTGTACTTATCTGGAGGCCTCGACCACCATTCGCCACCCCACTGACGTTCCCCTTGCTCTTGTTAGACCTCAAGACAGCCGATACAGTTGGGAAGGGCACAGCCCCACTGTCTTTAGACAGGATGAGTGCATTATCTTCTGGATTCACACTCTTATCCGTACTTCGTCGCTTCCGTCGTCGAAAGTGGGCGCAAGAATTCCACTGTAATAAGTCATACCACATGAAAGCATGGATGTACATATAAATATACATACCTATGTATATATCAACTTCTCTCACATCTAAATTTACAGCGTCTACAACATGGTGGAGGACCAGGAAGGGAAAGAGTTTTTGGGGGGAGACGCTGCAGGGGGGAAAGTCTCACCGCGGGTGAATCTGTACGACATATACATATATGTGTATATGTACCTGTACATATATGTAATGCTTTGATCCTTACATAATTCAGATGCATATTAATACCCAACCAATCTCTTTAGATATGAGGCCAGGGGAGATAATTGGAAATGTCACGCACAAGTGGCTACAACCCCTTGCCCTCTCTCCACCCTCACTTAAGAGCACCACACTAAAGGAATGTGTCGGAGGATGACACGACTCTCGTCTACCACACAGAATTTCTTCCTTTTACGGCAAAGAACAACAAAGGCTCAGGTCACCCCATTTCATTTCAAGAAGTTCAGCCAAGACCATAAATTTTAAAATCCAATACTTTCCTGGTAGTAGTAGGGGAGGGAGGGGAGAGGATGAAGGGTTACAGAAAGAGGGAGAAAAGGGAAGCGTAACTTGATTTTCTTTCCCTAATACTTTTGAAACCTTTGGTAATGCAATTAACATAAATAGAAATTAATTTAGCCTGACTTCCCACCACCAAAACTACCCAGGATGGAAAGGGATTGTAGGAAATCCTTAGATACACAAAAAGACACTCGCACTCAACCTCCCCAAACGGTGTAGCCGCAGGACGGTGACACCCAGTCTCGGGGCACTTCTACAGCTTAAATCATCATCTACCCCTTTGCCACAGTACGTACATTTATGACAGCTTGTGCTTCCCCCACCCATGTGTTTCACCTAGTCATGTCAAACCTCCTGTCCCAAAGCATATTATTTATTGCGTAAATACTACCGAGACAAGAAGCCAAATGAGGATAGGGAGAAAAGCTGGTGGAGGGAACTCTTAACCCATATTTTTGCATTCTTCCTTTTCTAATATTTTTTTTTACTCACATCATATTATAAAACTACCACAAGTAAGATCCGGAATAAGTATCATGTACATGATTTTACCTGAATGGCACAGAATCCCTTTTCCCGGCGTACGCAGACACCATAATTGAGGTTATTTATATTAGAATCCGCTCCCTCAATGTAATTAAAACTGGTGACTCGACCAGAAATCCCTCTCAAGTGCTGGAGACAACCTCCCGGAGCTGCAAAGTTGACAATAGAAAATAGCACGTGTTACTGTAGTGTAATGTGAAGGAATCTGCTACTGCAGTCACAAATATCATTATATATGTATACTGGCACGGTTTCTTCATAAGTCACACCAAAAGTCTGCAACCGATGAGTTTAATTAAAACCTGATACCAGAAACCACAAATTACTCCGGAACACAAGCCACTCTGTAACAAGTTCATTAAAAATACACACTCCGAGGAAACTAAATACATAGTCCGAGAGAATCCGTCAAGCTACACTTTTATTGTACGGTGTATACACATATATCTGTACATATACACATGCTTGTTACGTTGTACGTTATCCGCCTAAAACCTTGTATACGCACCTTTCCAAGTCACACAGGCAAAAAAGAAAATCCTAATTAATTAACTACTCATCAAATGACATTGATTCACTCGACTTGACATCGTCTATGGGTATGGAATTCTTTTCAGTACTATGTACATCTATATGTAAGTGTCTACCTACAAAGGAGAGTACTTATGAGCTCTCATGTTGGTTTTTCCCCTATAAAGGATTTTCTATCCAGCTTACATACATTCATTCTCTTGTCCCTGATCTTTAATTTTCCTTTTGTGTTCCCCATCTTTGCTTATCCTCTTAGTCTTTTCCTTGTTGCAGTCGTACAACACACATTTGAGAGTCTTCACGAAAAGTTCTTCTCTGTCTTCTGAGTCAGCTAGCATAAATTCTAATTCTACTAATTAGTTCATTTCATTAACTTACCCTTCCCTACTACGTAACTTGACTCCCCGTGCCTTCCTACCGTAAACTAAAGATTTGTATCCCACATCCCTGTCATTACATCAATGCCAACCCAATGAGAATGACAAGAGAAATTTCAACAGTTTTTGTATTTGTTGTACTTTCATGAAGAAAATTTGAGAGGAAAAACATGTACGAGTACACTCACCCATACTTAAACCACAGCATTTGATTTTGGTCACCCTTATCTTCCAGCGACGGTAGGGACTCAGAGAATTGAGTGATATCACAAAGTCAATCTGATGGTCAAATCCGGTGGGGATGTACACTGGAAATAATGTCAAGATACACATTGGTGTCGAAATTTGGTGTAGGAGCAAGGGCCAGGGTATAAAGGACATAAAGACTACCAGTAAAATTCAATAAATTCACGCACTATGATGTCCCGTCAAATCCCCACATAATGGTGGCAAGGTCATGTCAGCCCCATGAATGAAAAACTGATCACTCCAGCAGTCGCCATGCTCGTTCGGTCGATCCAACTCAAAAACGTCAAAGTCTAGCCGTAGCTGACACACTCCATCAAACTGATTAAAACACCCAAAATATGGTATACTAGAACTCGGAGAAAGGACAGAGGGTATGTATTCATCTATTCATGGTTGTCAATCTGTAGCTACAGACATTTTTTGAGTGTATACTATACACAACCATTTCAAAGTTTGACATGATAAAATGCACATGTTTATGCTGCTTACGCATATTTAACCCCGTTACAATTTTCAATATCAATTATGCCGGAAGTTGTACCAGCAAATGTCTTACCTTTCGCACGCTGTGTCTACAAGTGTCAAATGCAGTAGATGAATATGGGTATTCCGGATTGACGAAGTACGTCCCGTTGAGAGGGGTGATGCTGTTGCAAGAGTAGGTAACTATTCCCAAAAGATGGAAATAAAATAAATGTAAGGGAGCACCTCAAAAACTTTTATAGGACAGAGGACAATACGCCTAGCATTTTCAGAGGTACATTAAAAGTAAACTTAGGGCTACAAAGCAGCTCTAATAAAAGTCAAATTGGAAGTATTTTTTCGAAATTCATAAATGTGATAGGGAAAAAACATTTTTTAAACATTTTCATCTGGAAAATGATTGCACAGTAAATGAAACGTTTTTCATCGGATAAATTGGATGTTAGAATGCACAAACGGTGGAGATACTACTAGGAAGGCAGCATGAGAAAGAAGTGTTATTATTTACGTTTCCAAGCAAAGGTTTTATATAGAAATAGGTACTTGTAAAAAAAAAATAGAGAAAAACTTGCTACTAAATACATGTTCAACCTTTTTCTTTTAGGGAAAACTGAAAAAAAACTATGGCGTGGATCAAAGAAAACATAGAGGCTTACAAACGCAGCAAACGCCGAATCCACCTGCAATTGTAATTAAAAAAAGTTGCTATTTTGCTATGACATTAACAATGCTCTTTGATTCTAGCATCAGATGCAAGAGTTATATGCTTCCAGTTAGAAGTTTTTTTGTCCAAATAAAAGTTTTACATTAGTATGCTGCAAGAATTGCTTACCGGCGCAGTAGCCCTGTGCAGATCCTCCCTTTGCTATGCACTCCACCCTAACAAAAATCAAGAAGTAAAAAAATGTGAGATTTTAGGTAAAATAATCAAAGAGAAAATGAAATCACTTTGTACACACATGGAAGAGCTTAAGTGGAGTAAATCATTGGAACATAATAGCAACTCAAAAAGATAAAAGGTGTATCTGTCGTTTGATCTTGTCCCCATCTTTCTCCATTACATAAGGCTCTTTTTCCGTGCTTTGTCAAGGTGAAAGACGAAAGCTCGATGAATTCATGGAAAATGAGATTATTCATCAATGCACTTACTCATTTATTTTCCTCCTTAAAAACATTTTATTTTTCCTTGACAAACGACAGAGTGAACAACAAAGTGAACCAAACCTGCTTTCCCTATTCGAAAGAGTTTGCACAGACATGTTTATTCAACGCCTCCCCATTTTCTTTTTGACAAAGCTCTATTTCACTATAGCAAACGGTATTTTATGGTAAAACCCTTGATGAAGTTTTCAGCAAATCAAAACAGCTTCAATAATATAATTATACCATTTATTCTGCTATAAACCTGTAGATACGCTGAATTCATGCTTCCAAATCTAAATAATTATATGGAAAGATCAAAACCTGGTTAGACATGTTCCTTTGTCATCCCCGGACGTCCAGCACTTTTCATCCCAGAGAGACAACATGGAGAAAAACGGAGCCACTATAAAAAAAAAGAGTTGGGAAAATAAATGTAATTATCATTGCCTGAAACGATACACTTGGCAGGATTTTCCATCCAAACTTTCTTTACATTCCATATTTACAATCGAGAAATAGTTGGGAACTCAGTTGAAAAATAAACCATTCTCTCCTATAAACTGGTTTCTCCGAGGCGAAAAATAGTATTTATTTTTTGAAATGCCATGAAAACATAAAAGGATGGACAATAAACAAAGAGATTGATTGTGGCCCCCGGAGGGAAGACATTACGTGGGTACACACAAACACCAGGAGCACGGGGCATGAAGCAAAAATTCAAAAAAAAAGGGGGGAGAAATCAGTCTGTAAAGAAGGAAAGAAAAAAAAGCTCAACGCAAAGGGAAAGCGAAAAAAAGTCAGACTCAAAGGGAAAGAAAAGAAAAGAGAGGAAAGAGCCAGGAAAATTGTCTTCGCTCACATTTCCGGGCAATTCTGTCGATCCAAAATTGACTTTTCGGAGACAGCGGGATGCGTAATCCTCTCTGTTGTAAGCCACTGGAATTCCTCCACCCAGCAGGTGCGATGCTAATGTCATTTTCTCTCTCAGATGTTGACACATTTAAAGCTACAGTTACTGTTGCAAGGCAAACCACAGCTGAAGAATACAAAATGATTCGGGATAAATGCAATTTACACACCATTTCTTCTATCGTGCAAAGAAAGAGAGAGAGAGAAAGGAAAGGGATGGGAGAAAGTCTTTCTCTCTAGCACAGACACTCTTTCATGACGGTTGGCTGGAAACAGCACGAAAAGGAGTTGAATCAGAAGAAAAATACACTGTGAAAGAAAATGAATTTAAACCAGTGGGAGGTCACACCGTGTGTTAGAGTCACTCGCACTATCACATCATTCTCTGAATCAGGAAAAGTCCCTTCCTCGTCAATGTTCTTGTCACTCTTTCTCTACGGGGAAAAAAAACTTTTTATTCTGTGGTCGGAGGAACATGAAAGACACGCAGAAACGGACTCCATAAAACTAAAGGAGCAAATTGACTCCGAGAACCATTTTATATTTCCTTTTTTTTCTGTACCTGCCTCTCAAAGATTCAAGGTAGGGTTTATAGGAACGGATGTAACTGGTAACATTTTTAAAAAACGTGTCAAGTCTTTAAATCCCGTTTTTACACATGGGTTATGCTAAAGGGAATGTTTATTCGGATTAACCTTGTATTACTGCACTAAAAAATTAAAGCCCTGATGCAATGTACTTGAAATTGTGTCATTCTTCCTCTTATGACTTTTAGTCTGGTAAGGTGAGACGGCGATGAGTAAAGTAGATGTAAGTTTTTGCAGGGTAAGGTGTGCAAACGGGACAGACCATAAATATTATGAGGGGAAACATTATAAAATGTATAATCCGTTTCTTTAGGTGACAACCTTTTCAAGTTGCTCGGGTGTTTACAGAAGAGATGAAGAAACGTAGACTTTTACACTGCATTTTTCTCATTAGAGGACTCACTCATTTCTTGGGTTTTCAGCAAAGTTGTAACAGATCGTGTTAGAAGGAGTGTCTCTGTAATTTCCGTAGCTTGCAATGGAGGCGCGTGTTTTGTGAGTTAATATTAAGCCTCGCAAGTGTACAATATTGGAGCGTCAAAAGTCCTTTTTAATTACACTCTTTGAAATATTCTTTTTGTTCTTAATTCTTTGTAAACAAAATTCTGGTTAATAGCCGGATTATAATAGGTATACCGTCTTCTCCTCTCATTTCTGCAGGGATGTAATAAAAGGACAACAATTGAATACAATAAAAATTTTGTGGCTGGGGGAAACTGTTACGGTGTCACATAAAATTTCCCAAAATCGGAATTCTTTAAACGTTAACTGACGCTCTTAGTCATTGCTTATTAATGTTGACGTTTTTTGACGGGATGAAATTGTCGAACGTAGCACGTCTCACCCTTGCATTTTTTAAGCAATGCACTTGACTTAGTTGACACTAAAATGGAAGGATTAAAATAAATAAAATATACGTTTTATTCCTGCAGTTCTCAATGATGGTCAAGTGCCCGTAGTGAGGTCAGCCAGTCATTTACACGTTGTTGGTGTCAAACACAAGCTTGTTAAAAATCTTAAGTCACTCACTGGCTCTAATCCTTTTTGCAAAAGGTTTCCCAGATTTTGAGGGCACATTTTTTATGCCTGCACCAAAAGACCCAGAAATTCAATTAATACATCACCTATTTCAGAAGCAAAGGGTAAATTTTAAAAAATCATTAAATTGCACCGTAATTAAGCATTACTTATTGGTGTTCCGGGTATTTATACTTGGATCAAATCCTGGTAGCTCTTTTGAAAGACTTGTTGTGGAAGATTTAATTTGCTTAGATTAAACGGATTTTGAATCAATTTAGTTTTTTCGAGTTCCCAACTGCGTCAGACCTCAAAATAGGAGATGTATGCAGAAATTTATATTTGTTAAAACTGAGAATATAATCAATGTTAACACTACACACGTGCAATGGATGAAACTTTCGGATTGATCAAAAGCACATGATTTCTTTAAATCGTCGTATCTTCTAAGTGGACTCATGCAAGGAAGTGGAAAGTAATTATATAGCGGAAAGGCAATTAGTTAGTCTTTGGGCATCATGGTCGATTTTGTAGTTTAACAATTAGTATTATTATTACACAACGTGGTTGTTGCCTTTTAGCGTAACTTGTCCAACGTGTACCTATATTTTTTTCGGAATGTTTGCATTTACATTAGTAGAATCAAAACTAAGCTAAGAATTACGTAATTGTTGATGTCCGAAACCATCTTTAAACTGGAAGTGCATCAAAGTTAGCAAAGGCTGCCTGATGAAGCGATTTCATTAGTAATTTTTAATTTTGTCTTACTTTGATTTGTCACCAAAAGGTAAACGGTTTACGGAGCGAGGATGAAATTTGTACAAAAAATTTTACATTTGTAGTATTATATCCAAAAAAACATTACGTATGCAGTACGTAACCGTACGTGGCGCGGTCTTCCTATAAATATTATTTTATTATTATAATACTTGAAACAAAAAATTGTACAGGCGTTTCCCTTACAGGATACTGAAAATACAAGTATAATTCAGGGCGAATTGCTCCACTTTTATTTCAGTTTATTCGCAGGTAGAACTTTTCCAATTTACTGATTATTTCAGATCTTCCATTGTAAATATTATTTAATCATTTCATGAGTTTTTCTGACGCTCATTGCCCCTGACGCAACATTGGTATAAATAACACAAGAACTCGGAGCAAATATCGCCAACACCATGTACATATTGTGAGCAAATCTCTCATTTGCTCTCGTCGCCATGGTGGTTCCAAAATTCGGACAACAATAACAATAATTAAAATTAAGATCATAGGTGCAACGCTGATTATTATGAGCTGAGCTTGCTCAGACAGGAAATTCTCTCCATCTCTTCAGACGGGTTTTAATGGCGCTCAGACTAACAATAAAGTCTTGAGTTGCTCCCTGTTCTCATCTTCGTTTATTTTATTTCATCTTTTGTACATTGATATATTTCTTCGTGTGCTTTTATTTATTTTAAATTATTTCAGCCGTTTCCCTGCTTTTGCCCAAATGGCTTTATTTATTTTTACTTCTACCGTGATTCTGGCTACTCTACCTCAAAATATATAGATGACATAACATATGTATATACATAAATATAGAAGACAAGAAATTTAGAATTTTATATCTTCCTTAGGGAAGTAGTACATATTACGTCATCAATCGGGGTCAGTCAGTCCCTCAGACCCTTCCGTTTACGGCAATGCCATTCTGTCATCACCATAGGGGTCAGTCAGTCCCTTTGACCCGGAAAAAGGATGACGTAATATGTACCAGCTCCCTTAGCTGTTAAAAGCAATTCTGTGACTAATTAAGAATGGTTAGAACAAGCTTTTGAAAAGAAATTACTTCAACGTTAGATAATTTGCTGGGGGAAAGTGGATTGCCGTACAGGCAGCATGATTTCCAAAGGGCAGAGCTCTCCCTCTGGCCAATCTCTCCAATACCAAATCTGCTCTTTTACTCCCAAGGATGTCGCTGTTTGTGTGAACAACAACTTCGAATCTCTCCAAAAAAAAGATTGCAATATGGCGTTAAACTTTGGCGTCTAGTTATTTACACATTCCCCATACATTAAATCCCTATTAATATGTAATATGACAATATGAGTAATGTCTCGTCGTAAGGCAAAAATGAGAACCTTTAATCTTTACCCCACGTAACGTAATGCAGAATTTCCAACAGTATTTTGAAGCAATCCTCGGAGATTTTTGTATCCTTCCACTAGTTCCCCTTTTGCCAATGTTTACTTATTCCAATATTTACATAATCGCAGGTTGCTGGTAAAGGAAATAGTGGGATACAATTAACTCTTTAAACTCTACGCTGCGTGGACGCCAAATATAAAAACCCCACGTTTTATTCTGTTCGTGCTTCAAAAGCGTAAATTATGCAAAGCCATATTTTCCACATGTTACTCCTGGATGTTTAGGAGATAACTCCTGAGCACGAGATCCGACCAGGGTTTATGGCTCATTTAGTACAAAATAAATGGTCGCTAAAATAAATAAAAGTTCTTAAGCCGTGTAGTGTGTGATAGGCTTTTCCACTAATAAAAATTAAATTAAAAAAGCCATGGACATGAGGTAACGACAGACAAAGGTATTAGAGGCCGCCTGGCACGGGATAATAAAGAAAAAAGGGAAACCTCTCCTCATTCCTAATTCATGGAGGTGGAAAGATTTTACTGTTACACATAAATATAGAATATACATAT
This sequence comes from Disparrhopalites patrizii, assembly GCA_034698585.1. Taxonomy (NCBI): domain Eukaryota; kingdom Metazoa; phylum Arthropoda; class Collembola; order Symphypleona; family Sminthuridae; genus Disparrhopalites; species Disparrhopalites patrizii. The sequence continues at coordinate 425 of JAQGBT010004188.1, read as the reverse complement.
ATACATATTATGTCATATGTATGTAGTATGTATATAAGCATAGGTGTATAGTAACCATTTATTTATGATCATGACTTTTTAGTCCAGTTAACGTTTCTGTTCCAATCCTTTGGTCTTACGGCAAAACCGGAATTACAATTAAGGTGAAAATTGGAAAGCACAAAATAGACAAACTTGGGCGGGGAGAAGGAAATACACGTTTCAGTTTTGTATTTTGTACTTGGTTAATTTTTGAACATTTCCATTGCAAGTGCAAAATGCCCCAACGCAAACTTAAGCCAATCGGACTTTCACCCACGAGCGTGACTTTCCACTTTTCCCGAGTATCAGTACTATATTATTATAATATACATCAGGGGTGCCCACGAATTTTGGTGTCGCGGTCACTTTTATCATTTTAGCCACCCCAATGGTCACCAAAATTT
>JAQGBT010004187.1:0-17274 GCA_034698585.1 Disparrhopalites patrizii | reverse complement strand
TCAAAACTTTTTGTGACCATTGCACCGCAGCAATATTACATTTGTGACCGAGAGATTCAACTGGTTGGGCACCCCTGCTTTATAGGGTGCTGTTATAGCGAGAGTCGACTGTTGATGCATTTGCGCTTATAACAATATCTTTTCTTCAGTGTCAATGACAGTATAAACTGCTATTTCTCCAAATACATAATATTGTTTTTATTAGTGCATATTAAGGCGTAATAAAAAAAAAAGTTAATATTCACTTACGGCAATCATACCACGTTCCAATGGACGCCCCCAAATCGATGATCTCACATCCCTGGTAATAATCCGGCTGCTTGGTGGCGGGGAAAATGGATGTGCCGCAGGAGATGCCCAATTTCATGAAGGCGTCTAGGACTCCCCCTCGCATTCCAACCGGATAGATCCCGCAAAGGTCACCCATCATGATCATGAACAAGGGGATGGTGGATCGACTCAGGGCTTTGACGCTCTTTTGAACCTGTCTCAAACGCTCCACCGGAGAATCGCATTGCAAGGGCCATTTGGCTAGTAATAAGGACCTACATATATATCCAAAATTTCTTGATACACAAATTCATATATTAAATTCAAATACCGTGGAGTCTCTATATAGCAATTCTGAAGGGAAGGAAAACAAAATTTTTACAAGGAAATGTTGTTATATGGAACATAAAATATGCACCTAACATACGAAGGGCTGAAAAAATAATGTTGTTACAAAGAGACTTGTTATGGAGAGACTCCAACGTAAACTTAATTTTTTCTCAATTAAAATGAATTGTTTCCTTTGAAACAGCAGGAAACTTTTTTAGATACATGTACAGTGGACTCTGGCTATAACAGACCTGAAGGGAAGGCAAAATTGATTGTTACATGGGAAAGTTGTTATATGGAACATTTAATATGTACACTACGTATACGAATTCGTATATGTATTGTGCGAATTTTAAAGGGCTGAAAATTAAAGTTGTTATAGAGAAAAAATTGTTATAAGGAGAGTTGTTATAGAGAGAGTCCACTGTAGATACCTGTAGTCAAATTTTCTCCATTTAAACCTAATCAAATTTGTCCAATTTAAACCAAATCCCTGCTTAAATAGAGTACATAATTTATAATTTTCATAATTTAAACCGAATCAGATTTTTCTCATTTCAACAAAATAAAACGGTCGTTGTTAAAACAGAATAAAAATTTCTCTGTTGAAATCGAAAGAAATGTCCCCACTAAATTTGAATGAATTAATTACTGTAAACCTAATGCAATCCCATAAAGGCCGAATTCCAATTTAAACCAATTGAAATTTTTCCCAGTATGTTTAAATTGAAAAAGTATTTTTGCTCTTACATCAAGGGAATTTCTTTTTGTTTAAACGAAGAAAACATAGTTGTCTTTAAATGAATAAAACTTGGTTCTGCATAAGCGTTCTGTAAAATTTAATAAATAATTAAATTATGCTTATAAAATTTTTTGCTCTTTAAATGCACAGATTTAAACTACTCTTATATCTTGTATGTATAGCTACCTACAAATTTGTACATCTACGCCAACGTTTTATATACGCCTACAACTATATATAGTGTAGTCTCTGTATAACAAGTCTCCTTATAACAACATAATTTTTCCCGCCCTTCGTACATGTAAATTGCATACTTAGTATTCTATACAACAACACTTCCCCGTAGCCAGATTACACGAAGTATTTTTAAAGTATATACACAATTTAAATATGTATGATAAATATGTACCCATACATATATAAGTAATACCGGAGACTTACATGTGGACGCACATCCCTCCGGGATGATTCGGCCGGGGCACCACGAAGGCGGTGCACAAATTGGCGGGAGCCTTAATTTGCCCCGTGACCTTGACGGCGCGGCTGACGGCGCCATAAATGGCGGAACACAACACGGCGCCGTAATAAACGTCAAAATGATTCTTAATCCTCTTGACCTGCTCCACACTAAAATTAGGACTCACACTCACCGTCGTTTCATCTCCCGACCCCGTCCGGCCATGTTTCAATTTGGAACACTGGAATAACGTCACAAATAAATCTGCCAAGTCGTATAGCATTCGCAGCGGCATGCCCAGCTTCTCCCAAACTCCAATTTTCCTATTGGCCAACTTGAACTTGGGCATGTGAAACTCGCTCCCGGTGATCTTCTTCAGGATTTCGATTAGACAATAAGCATCGGCCAGGACGTGATTGAATCGGATGATGATCAATTGCTTCCCCTTTCCCTTTTCTAGCTCTTTCTCCTCCAAATCCACCGACAACATCTCCCACGGACTCCGTTCCGGATCCCAAGACGCATCCTGGAGCCGCCCCAAAATCCTCTCAAAATCCCCGTCCTGACTCTTCCCCGCCAATTTCAAATCTCCCCCATAATCGTAGGACCGAATATGATTTTCCACCTGGAAATCGGGGTCCACCTTCCAGAACGCAAACCCTCCATAAGATGTCCATATGAACCGGAATTTCTCGTAAATCTCTCGTCCCGCCCCATCTTTTAGGGCGAGGATTTTAGTTTGAAAATCCCTCCGAATATCCTCCACATCGATGTGGCCGTTGATCACACACGTGATGAGGATATTCATGGAGGCCTGGCGGGGATCCGTCGTCGCCAGGGCGGCATGGAAGCCCGTCACTAAGGAATGGAGATCCCGCCGGAAGACCTTTGCCTGCAACCACACGGCGGACCGTACAAGGACACTTATCAGGGAAATAAAAACCAGGAGCACTATGACCGGAATCAGGACCAAAATCGTCAGGATAATCTGGAATTCCGTCACTATTTTCGCCAGCTTCATCCTCTCTGCCGGTCGATGTGCACGGTAGGAAAACTATAGTTTATAATAATTTTTTTACTAAATTTTTCTCTGTCATACCGTACAAATTTGTACAGGGTGGAAATGATTTATTTTCCCTTTTTTCTGTCAATTTGCCCTATTTAAAATGCCTATAAATGTCTCTCAGGACCAGAGAGATTTTTGGCACACCTTCAATGAGCCGTACTAAGCAATATACTAGCAATCGTATAGAAAAATTCATCAAGGTTGATTGTACAACCCTTCCAGCCCATTCTAGTTATTTTACATTTTCCGGATGGCCATAAAAAAAAAGAAAAACCAGAAGAACATCGAAAGTCTCAATGGAAAACGAGTTGTGTAAGTTCGTTCGTTTAAGATTGAAAGTGAATGGTAGTAGATTTTGCATAGCAAATGAATGACTCCTCCGGCGCTGGTCGGAAACCTGTTCCCACGAATTACAACTAAAATTCTTCAAATCCCGTAAAAAATGGGATTATTCCATGTATAATTGTATGTTTTGATACATGAAACTGATTTCATCACATCGGGCAAACGGAAACAGGAAAAAAGAGCATAGAACTCAGAAATTTTCTCAATAGCTGTTTGCACCGTCAAACTGTTTTGCACATACAAAGTGTGTGAGAAATATTTATTGTCTACAGTACATTTATTAGCTTGTTATTACTTAGGTTGTACGATAAAGGCTTCCTGTTTGTCTGAGGTTAATCCGTGGAGGCGTGGGTAAATATTCTGCACGGACAGATTATTTACAAAACGTGCTGTACTATTAAGTACAGCACGTTTTGTACCATTTGCAGTCAATGGCTTGGGATATATATGTATGTAGGGGAAAAACACAAATATAGAAATGTTTATCTATATGTAAGGATAGAAGTCCGAGAAAGCGACCATGTCTACGTAGTTTTTTATGGATATTGTGGTTTCAAAATGCCGGAAACAAATTAAGAAGTTAGTTGAGTATAGATTGAAAACTAAAATAAAAAATTTAATATATTTAATTTTTTAATTATATATATAAAATACCAAAGCTTATAGAAATACATATAAACGAAGTAAAAAAAACATTCTAAAGTTTTTATGCGTTTTATTTGCAAATCTCCTAATCCATCTAATGTGTATTATGTATTTATTATAAACCTTTATGGTATAAAATTATGTGCCAGAAAGATTTCTACAAATTGCGCTGCATTTCAACGATTATTTTACCATTTTGAAAATCACACTTTAATTTACTGTCTTACAAAATTTAATACAGAATTTTGAAATGGAATACAATTTTTTAATATATCCAAAAAGGGTGGATTGAAACAATTGAAATAAAGTTAAATTGAACATCGTCCGGTGAAGAGTCAATCAATTGTGATCATCTCCAGCGCGAGTTATTCTTCATTTTGCTTTAGCACTTTTTCCGTCAGTATTCAAGAGTAATTCTTTACCATTCTCGGCTTGCATTAGAGAAAAATTGAGATGATCACATTTGATTCTTCACCGACGATAGCCAAGTTCTTGACCTTGCGCAAATCCCGTGCTATACATGTGTATTTAATGTATAATTTTTATACTATAGCAATAACAGTTTTTCTGGTATCAATAAGGAGGAATAGATACTATTAATTTTTACAGACTTGATGCTCACAAAGAAAATAAAAAAAACAGGATTCAGGATGCATTTTGTCCCAATATTTTCCCACAATGCTTTAAAAACATTAATAAATCTTGGAAAAACCAATACATATTTATGTACTTATATATATGTATGTATCTAAACACATGAAATAGCTGGTAATATCAGCTGTGAACTAAATATAGAGGAGATGCAAAAAATATTTAACAATCCTGTTTGTACATAGATATTCTCGGGACATTTCCCTCGTAAAAGCTACAAGCAACCAACAACCTGGGCAAGGAACAACATGCTGAATGCTGGGCTTTCCCAAATAAAGCACAACTTCTATGACATGGCAAAGTCCATTAGTTTAACACTTAGCACTAGTTAAGGCGGGCATGGCATTGAATCCCAAGAAAAAATTGAGCATTTTGTGGGGAATTTTTGAATTGAAATAATTGGTAAAAAATGAGGAAGATCACATTTCTACAAAATCGTAGATTACAAATTCAATTTCTTGCGTATTTATTTCTGTGTATGCTTACGTTTAAATCTACAGGGATTTTATTGTTCTCTCAGACATTTTTGAGCAAGTTTTTTTTATCTTGTCAGGTACGTTTTTTTGGAGATAGATTACTTAAAAAAAAGTATATCTTATATGCTAATGTAAGTACTATGTGCAATAAATGTGCATTTATACAGGGTGGAGTTCTTCTCAACTCGCAAATATCAGCTCTACTCAACCAATATGTACATGTTGTCAATGGTATAGATTGAGACGATATACGAGTAACTTCTAGTTGACGGCAATTATGTAGATACTTACATGGAAAAATAGGCAGCAAAAATATTCAGTAAAATTTTCGTAAAATCCTAAACGAATTTTATTCCGACTGCAGAGAACAATTTTCAGAATTGTGGATGTAAACTACCTGCAAAAAAAACATATATCATCAGCCACATCCAGCAGATTTTTTTGCTTTATATGTATGCATAAAAAAATTTATTTTATTGCTTTATGAAATGCTAAATGCATCACAATTGTCATTTCTATGAGTGTGTGCCAATATAAGTGTGTAATTAATAGTTTTTAGTGGAAATGTAATCATGGAACGTCATCCAAAACAACAAATTTCTAAGCTTTTCGAATTGGTAAACTCCTCAACGGCAGCAAGTTCTAGCTATTTATATTTATGACATAAAAAGCGGGAACTAAAAAAAATGACTGCACCATCATCCTAGAATATATGTATGAATTCATAAATCAGTACATAAAGTTGTAAGGGCACAAACATATGCAATTCCATACAATGTACACGTATGCATATGTACATAAGTACAGTATGAAACTTGTTATTTTTATATACAATTACTATGTTTTTTTAATTTTATACGCTCTAAATGTAAAGAGGTAAACGTGCTAGGATTCCCTTTTTTCGCCCAGGTTTTTAGCCTGTTCTTGGAAACTTGAAAGCATGTAAATCTTTATGTAAGTAATATCTGTATTTGCTGGTACAAATCCCTTCCTTATGTTATCCCAGGAACTGGTCATTGGGTTAAGTTATGAGCGTATGCAAATTTGGCGTTATCGTCCGACCTCCTCACCCCTCGTGGATTTTATGTACGTTTATAATGACCAAGCCACCCCAGTGCAAGTCTTGAGGGAACGTCCTAATGAATTATTTTCCTTTAAAAAATGGAACATTTAAAGGCGGAAAGTGTCTATGAGAATAGAAGGAGGCGGATAAGTCATTGAATGTGAGAACCATCAATCTTACGTGCGTATTTGTGTTCATGGGTGCCATACATTATTCTTTACTGGCTCGTTTATTTTTTGCACACCTTTCCAACAATATTAACGTATTTTGTGCGGTTTATTTCCTGTCTCGCACTCAGTTGTTCTTTTTTGTCACGTGGTAAAGCAGCGTCCTTGATATTCACTGTTGATGTGTGTAAAATAATTGCTGTTTCGAAATGCTTTTAATGCACTGAAAAATAAATCTTTTTTTGTACGTAAGACTGAGGTCTGAGATAAAATTATGCCCAGGTATAGCACAGCTTTATTAAATGTATGCAATGCAACATTTCCGGGCCTATTATTCAGTTAATAATTATTAGCAATAGGAAATTGAATGAAAAGCGCAAATGTGCATGTATTTGTAAATAAAGCAAAACCAGAATAAATAAATCAAAAGCAAATTTTAAATACATATATGTACAGTTATACTGATTAAGATTAAGACGATCCAAGTTGGTAAGAGACCATGCGCTTGTAAAAATTTATTCTGTTTTTATGCATCATCAACAAAATCTTGAATACATAATGCTTAGTCTCCCAAATGTCCATTTTCATTATTTCAACACATTTAAAAAATACCATTTCAGCATTTATTCTGAGTACAGTTTTTTTGACTGCCTGAGCGCAGATTATTTGACACAATTGTAATTAATCGTAATTATTCGTAAATAATCGTCATTAATTATTAATTAATTACTATCGCCTGTATCAAAGGCTCCAGAATTCTTTTATCTGAATAATAAAATAAGAAGCGAATCGGAAGTGAAGGAGCGTATTTCCAATCCCAATTTGTATTTCAGTGTCCACCTTCTGCAACTAATAAAAAATGGAAATTTTTAATACTATGAAACCTTCACTATTGGCGTGGGTATATGTAAATACAATTGGTTTTAGGCTTTAAATTCACACCCACAAATCTAAACGCGGCGAAATATCAGTATATCGCTAAACAAATAAAAGAATTATATTTAAAACTTACCCACAGCCCGATGCAACTCCTGAAATTCCCCATTCAAATACCGTCCGACATTGCGTCCCACTTCCGGGGAGGAGAAAATGGATTCTTGGGTCAAAAATACGATTCGTAGTTTATTGTTCACGCCTCCGGCTCCAACCAAAAAGTCTGGGACAAATTTTAATATTTCAATTAAACATTTTTTGAACATTCGTGATATCGTAATGTAGAATAATTAAAATGTTTTTAGAGTGGCTTTTATACTTATACTACGAAAAGGTCCAACGGCGCCACTGATCTCTAGGATCTCATGTCCGGCATAGTAATCGGGTTGAGCCGTGACGGGGAGATTGGTGGCTGCGAGCGATCCATAGGCCGAGACGAAATTGCCAATGAGGCCCATCAGGGGCAAAGGCAGGCATGTCCCCACTTTTGACAAGATCATCCCATGCAAGGGCACCGTGGAACGAGTCATGGCTTCAAAGGACTTTTGGATGCGGAAAAGTCGCTCCACGGGAGAATCGCATTTCACTGGGAAAAGACCGATGGCACCCGTCCTAAAAATTGCAATTAAAAATAGTTTGCCTGGTAAGTCGGTAAGTATACAGTATAATCAAAGGGAAATATGTCTAATAAAAAAGGTCGCGTCACATGTTCAACAAAGGGCCAACAATGGGGTTTATCTAAAGGCAATTCTGTAACAGGCATTTCTTACGTTGCTCATGACTTGTTTTCGTGAATGCCATGTGATTAAATGTGTTTCAAAATTTTTTCATTACATATTCTCATCATCAATATTTTTTCATATATATCAATATCAATATATATGTATATCAATATTTTTAGATTATTCTTTTAAATATCAAAGTTGTTTGATCAATCTCATCATCCAAATTTTTGTATCATTTTTTTACCTAAATTTTTGTATCATTTTTTTACCTAAATTTTTGTATCATTTTTATAACCAAAATCTTTGGATAAATTTTATCACACAAATTTTTGGATAATTTTTATTACCAAAATCTGTGAATCCTTTTTATTGCCAAAATTTTTAGATCATTTTTATTACCAAATTCTTTGGAACAATTTTAGTACCAGATTTTTTGGATCATTTTTATTACGAAAATGTTTGAATCAAATTTATTACGAAAATGTTTAAATCAAATTTATTACGAAAATGTTTAAATCAAATTTATTACCAAGATGTTTGAATCAAATTTATTACCAAATGTTTTGGATTATTTTTATTGCCAAAAGTTTTGGATTATTCTCATCATCCAAATTGCTTTATCACGTACTGAATTAGTTCAAAATATGCACTCAATCAAATCTATTATTACCCAAATAATAAGGATTATTCAAAATTTTTGATTCAATGTTTATGTATCAGCTTAAAATATAATCAGCCAAATTCGTTGTTTTGCAACAGGGTTGCAAACTTTACAAATTTCACTAACCATTAGACTTTTTCTCCCTGCTTCCGTACAAATTTCCCGGATTAATATACTAAATTTCCTGAAAATAATTGTCCAGTAAAATTCTTTGAACAAAACAAACATCACCGCTGCTTTTCTAGCAACTTCCCTGACAATTTTATTATAGCCATTTGACTCGCAAATTTGGAGCTTTAGCAATTCGCCTTAAATTTCTCGTTTTTCGCAATTATACTTTTTTCAGGTTCATCAGATTCGGTCATTTTCTTTGAAATGTCTTTCTGATTTTTATGCATGGCACACAAACTTTGCTTTTTGTGAATGTAATTACTTTTTGAATTGTTATAGTTATAAATTTTAAGAATCCAATTACTGCTTGAATTGAATTGTTTGATCTATATTTTTGTCGTAAATTAAAATTTTACGCAATTGTACTGAATTCAAATGAATTGAATACAAAATCCTGATTCAAAATTTAACAATTGTCATCACTAGCAGTTATATGCTTTAGAATTTGTTCAAAATATATAATTTTCTTCTTAATGATATTTGTATCCATAATGTACAGATCTAGCACATTTTACATACAGTGGAGTCTCTCTATAACATAATGTCTATATAACAACATTATTTTTTCGCTCTTCGTACATGTAAAGTACATATTTCATGTTCTATTCTGTATAACATCATTTTCCTATAACAATATTTTTTCATTTTCCCTTCAAAGTTGTTATAGAGAGACTCCACTGTATTACGTGTGTATAGTATGTATGCTTACGAATGAATATTGAGTCCTCCAGGATGACCGGGAAAAGGCAGTACAAACATGACAATGATGCTCCCTGGAGGCTCCAACCCCGCCGCCCGCATCGCTTTATTAATGGCCCCGAGAATCCCCGCATAAAGCACGGCGCCGAAATGAACCCGGAAATGATTCTTGATTCGTTTAATAATATCCACATTAATCACCGGCCCAGAACTCACAATTGCCTTCCCACCGAGCACTTTCCTCCTTGAAAACAACAATCGGCTCCAGGACACGATTGTCTCCGTCTCCAGGACCATACAAAGCTCATCTGCGGCATCCCATTGGAGCCTAAATGGGAGACTCGCTTTTTCCCAGAAGCTCAATGCCGCCAAACTCCGATCGCTCATCTTAATATTGGGCATGCGGAACTCGGCCCCGGTGAAACGCTTGGCCATGTCCACTCCACTGAAAAAGTCACCCAGAACATGGTCCGCCCTGAGCAATACGAAGGTCTTCGGAGAATTCTTGGACATAAAAGGGAAATACAGGACTTCCCAAGGACTTTTCTCCTTTTTCCAAGGCTGATGAACCAATCCACTTAAAATCCGGTCGTGGTCCTCATCGGAAAATGTTCCCATCTCCAGGGCCAAATCACCCTCGTAGTCGTAGAGTCGGACATGTTCCTGGAGGTTAAAATCCGCCTCCATTTTCCAGAAAGCATAGCCTCCAAAATGGGTCCAGAAGGCTTGAAGCTTCTCGTACACCAGGGGACCTCCTGGAGATTTGCGGTAGTCCAGGACTTTGGTCCGGAATTCCCTCTCACCTTCCTGGATGTCGCGGTGTCCGTCCCAGATGACGGTGATGATGACGTTCTGGGACGTTTTTGTGGCGAACAATCCGTGCATGCCCTGGAAGATGGCGTGGAGGTCGGGGCGGAAGATACGAGCGAGGCAGAGGACGAAACACATGTGGAGGGTGCAGGCAGGGAGAATAACGAGAACTGTGAGGAAGGTGGAAGGAATGACGAAAAGGAGGAGGATTAACAACACTTTTAGCTTCCTCAACAACATGATGACAATTTTTTCAAGAAAAAAGGAGAGAAAAATGCGAGAAAAATGTACAAAATAAGAGAAAAATGAGATAAAAATGGGAGAAAAATGAGATAAAAATGGGAGAAAAATTTACAAAACAAGAGAAAAATGAGATAAAAATGGGAGAAAAATTTACAAAACAAGAGAAAAATATACAAAATGGGAGAAAAATTTACAAAATGAGAGAAAAATTTACAAAATGCGATAAAAATTTACAAAATGAGAGAAAAATTTACAAAATGCGATAAAAATTTACAAAATGAGAGAAAAATGCGAGAATAATTTACAAATTGAATTTCAACTTCTTTATTGCACAGTCAGTGGATTACTAAAACTTTTTCTGTCAATCGTCTCTTCTAACTTCTGCATAATTATGTTTTTGAGAATTTTCGCACGCCGATTTAAAGTTGGCATTGATCTACGACAATTACATGCAGAAGATTTAATTGAATCACACATTATCCGGAAGGGACACTATGATTGTCTTGGATGGTTTGCGTGACTAGGAAAGTGTGAGAAAAGGGAGCCGTAATATTTATGGATTTCCCTTCTCTTAATTATGAACTATTACTTTCCAAATACAGTGGAGTCTCTATATAACAACTCTGAAGGGAAGGGCAAAAATAACGAGAACAACGGAGAAATGTTGTTATAAAGAGACTTATTATAGAGAGACTCCACTGTAGTACCACGTGGGAGAAAATGCACTATGTATGTATGTACTGTGAATAATTGCATAATTTTTATTCCTTCGACCTATTAAGGCCATTCGAGGAAACTTGTGCTAGTTTATTTAAACCGTGTCAAATGCTCAAATGTGCATAGAAAGGCTTTGTGAACTTTGGAAAAATGTCAGTATAAAAGCTGAGGTCTTTAATTTAATAAAATGCTAAATACAGTCGACTCTCTCTTTAACGGATCTCCCTATAACGGTTTTCGTACTATAACAGTGTTCGCAAACCTATCCAAGAGATTTACTATGATAAATTTACTCTCTATAAAGGTTTTCTCTATTACCGTTTTTCCTAATTATAGTTACTTTAAATCTCGGATATTTAAAATATAAATTCTAATTCTTGTACAACTTTATTCAAATACTCAGACATATATACAAATATATTCGAATACTTTTAAAAATTTACTTGTAATGCAATCTGGCATAATTTGTATCTTAAAATAAACGCAAAATGAATATACAAAAGGATAAATTTAGTCCTCAACTCTGATTTTGCAAGACTCTATGCTTTGACGGACGTAATAGTTGTACGTATTACTGCCAATTTAAAAAATCATCGTTACAAGTTACAATACCGTGATTTTACAAAAAAACCGTGTAGTCTATATATGTATTAGATCTTATTTACGAATTTTATTTTATAATATTTTAAAATATTTAACTTGCGTATAGTCGATAGACACATATTTGGTAAGCTAACAATGGGGCTGGTTTTGTTTTGTAATTAATACGAAGTAATTCATTTATTTTTCTGTTTCAGTACCATTTGCAGTAACAAATTTGCCGGTTTAAAAATTATACACCTAATTTGATTTAGAAAAAAACAATAAGAACACAATAGTAAATGTACTTATAATTAAGAAACAGTTGGACAACTTTCCCCGTAAAATTTACGCAATATAACCTTCCTTTGTCCCTGTACAAATCCTCCAATCACAATCAGAGCCAGCGCGATCACATATGCACAAATAACGGGCGCAACCACCCACGTGGCCGGAGGCGTTGGATAAGGACGGCATAGGTCGGATTCCAGCTGCAGTGTCACTTCCTCTTGGATAGACAGGCCCTGGACAAAATATTGAACCATCGATTTAACCACAGATCCGCCTTCCACCGTGAAATTTAAGCCCAACTCCGCCGTCACTTGAACATCCAAACTTTGGTTTCGCACCAAACTCGCACTCCAATAGAAAAATTGATCTGCGCCAATAATCATGGTGGCGAAGAGAGTATGGAAGGCCAGAATTAGTAGCGGGAATAAAACAAATTTTATTTTTTTGTAAATTCCACCCATTTTTCTTTCTAAACGTCCCCCAGTAGTTCCTTTTGTGTCCTGCGCAAGCACAGATTTCCGGGATTTATAAAAGTATATTACATTCGAAATGATTACAATCAGCAAAGGGATCACCGTGAGGGCCAGTTGCGCCCATTTGGTAAGATTTTGAAACGCCACAAATCTGACGTTTATCTCTGTCTCCAAATTCCTTTTGACAAGGGCGAGTCCCTCCGTGAAATTTTTCTCCAACTTGGACGTGCCATTCAAATGCAATTGCAACTGGAAGAGCGCCTGCGCTTGCGAAATCACCATTTTAAGCTCGTCTATTTTAAACCATTTCTCCAGGATGGATTGGCAACTAAAAATCCCGCAATTCTCCCTCTCGCTAAGGCGCTTGCAAAACTCAAAGTGACTCGTCTGGTCCAGGCAAGTCCGATGAAGTGCGCGGAAGAGCCCGGTGCAAGCATTTTCTGCGCTTGCGTCACACTTTTGAACTCCGCCTTCCAAGAAATCATGGGCGTCTCTTAAAAATGCATTTAAAGGCCGAACTTGCTCTTGTAATTCCCGGGAAATGTCTTGCCAAGGCTGGACGTTCTGGAAGATGACCCGCCGCAGATCGTGTAAGGAATGGTCGTAGATCTCTTTGGCGGCTTCTTCAAAGGCGTCACCCACGTGACCGAGGCAGGTCATGGTCCGAACGGCGACCTCATTGATGTTGAAGACCGTGGAAGGAATGGGACCTCGGAGGAGGAGGCCGGTGATGATGGACAAGGTCACGGCCCGACCTTGGCTGCACAAGAGGCTACAGAGGATTAAGGCAAGGATGCATCTGAGGCTGGCACTAATTTGGATGCAAGTGGTCACGCCGGCGGCAATGGGCAAGCTCAGGACGAGGATCCAAAGGGGTGTGATTTGCAATTGGAAAAACAGATAGCAGAATGTCCCAAATACAGTGAGGAACACGAGGGCACTTTGGACAATATGATTCCGAAATGTTTTTGAAATTCCTTCGGAAATTTTTCCCTTTTTCTGTACGGACATTTTGCCTTTAGTATTATTTATTAATTTATATTGGTTGGACGTAAGCTTAAACGTATAAACGTTAGGATAACTGATTTACCTCACGAATGAATGTCCGGGACAAAAATGAATTTTTTACGGGTCAGAAGGGATTCCGAATCGGTTGAGAGTGAAAGGAGGAAAAATCTTCTGTATTTTCTCACAACTTACATCATCATCAAATATGGAAATATTTATTTTTCCAGCAAATAAATTTACTGTTTGTAAACATTCTCACGCGTTTTATTGGGCAAGCACAAGCATGGAAGCATTATCGAAAAAACGAAAAATAGTTGGTGTGCACAAGAAAAAGCACGAAATTTCAGTACAGTTTGTTGATTTTGAGCCCAAAAATTCAACGTGCTTCCTTTATTTATCCAAAATTGCGTTTATTTAAGGCACAAAGGTTATGTATATAAATTCTACAGAAAAAGGCATAATTCTGTGACAATAGCCATAAATTTTGAACGCATAAATAGCATAATATTTCCCGGTATAGAAAGCATATTTTTTTAGTAATAAAAAGCATGTTGGTTTGCCCTAGTGATGAATGAATTATTGGTTGAAACTTGGAACAGGGAAAATCATGTAGGCTAATTTCACATTGCAAAAAAAAAAAAATTAATCAACACCTCGGGATATGTAAACATAAAATACGTTATTATATAATTAGGAAAATACATAATTTATATATACATTTTTTGCATAGTTTGATAGTATACATACATATATGCATGCATATGTATATACATTCATGATAAATGGCATGTCATGCTCACATGTACGTACGTGTAATGTGTTCGGCACAAGTGTTTGTTTTGGCTTGAAAATTATGGATTATGGTAAATATTTAAACTGTGCCAAACTGAGCATGGTTCTAATTGGAAGTGTGATTTATTTTCTCTAATAGTACACATGTGCTCTTTCAAAGCTAATAGTACGACAAACGGTTGGAAGTTCAGTCAGAGTGACCTCAAAACAAAATGAGGAGAACACGTGGGCATAACACACTCTTGGGTATTTATATTTACAATTAGAACGAGGGTTTAATCTTGCTCGTGACCGGTGATACCGCAGTACTTTCACTATGACAAATAGGTAATAGTGCAAACATTTAATATTACTCAGTCAGTGAAAGTCAACGCAAACAGATTTAGCCAATTTAAATATTTAACTGTAAAAATCGTACCTTCAAACTATTCAATTGAATAATATGCTGCGTGAGGTAATAAGTATTTACTGGGTGTCGGCCCTACTGCAAAGACCGAGGATAATTATGACATCAAGAAGCAATTAAGCATAAATTCAATGAAACATCTTATTATAAGCCCATGGAGAAGGTCATATTAAAATCGTGTAAAAAATTCGTCATGTTGTGAAGTAGGAGGAATTTTCCGAAAAAGAAAATTCAGGAATCTTTTGCGCAAAATGCCTTTTTTGTGGACAAATTTTTGCGAATGTTTTTGTGTAACAAATATCCAAGAATTGGTTCAAGTCTGTTCAAGCAATCAAAACGGTTTTTACTCTGCTGTTGATAATATTAATATCTCATCTTTAAGCGTGCATTTTTGGATCAAACTTGCAAAAAACTTCCTCGCACAATTGTTTTCAAAAATTAAAAAACAAGTGAATGTTTTAAAATACAGTCGACTCTCCCTCTATAATAGCACCATATCTGCACCAGAAAAAGTCCTCTTACAACAAACTGCTGGTATAGAGAATTAGCTAAAAAAAATATTAATATTAATTAATTAAGATTATTTTCAGGCTTAACTTTAATAATATTTCAAATGCTAACAATATTTACAAAATTGGGCGTAAATATTTACATTTTATGTAGTGAGAAAAGAATAAAATTGTGCCGGTATAGAGTTCCGGTGCTGTTAAAGAGAAAAAGTTAATGTTGAAGGGATACCTGACTTATCTTAAAGGCTCTTAAAGGGAGAAAGTGTTGTTATACATAGTGAGAGGAATGTGACTGAGGGAAGAAAATAAACTGCTGTTATAGAAAGCGCACTTTACGTGGTAAAACTGTAGGGGGGATTCAGCAATGCTGTTATGCAGTAAGTGCTCTTATATAGTGAGGGCCGGTATAGGGAGAGTCGACTTAGTTCAGTATTTCCCAGGAAAAAAATATTTTTATTCCTGCCCTTCAGTGTTGTCTGGTGTTATAGCGAGAATCTACTGTATCTCGCATCGCAAATACAATAGAGTCTCTCAATAGCGAGTCTCTTTATAACAACATGTCCACATAACAATATTATTTTTTCCGCCCTGCGTACGTGTAAAGCGCGTATTTTATGTTCTACATAGCAACATTTCCCAGCAACAATATTTTAACTCCATCCCTTCAGTGTTGTTATAGAGAGAATCTACTATATCTCGCATTGCAATTACTTCGGAGTCTCTTTATAGCGAGTCTCTTTATAACAACATTTCCATATAACAATATTAGTTTTTCCGCCCTTCGTGCATGTACAGTACATATTTTATGTTCTATATAGCAACATTTCCCAGCAACAACATTTTTTTCAACATTTTTTTCTTCCCTTCAGATTTGTTATAGAGACACTCCACTGAATCAGTACTCACAGAATGCACAGGATGGTGATGTGATGATGACTTGTAGGATGAGGAGCTCAAAAGACTTTGTACACCCAAATATTTGGTTGAGCCAAGTTTCTCTCGTGTTTTGAGTCCCGCAAAAAAATTGGATAAAAGAATCCTAAAAAGAGTGGATTCCACATTGGAGTATATACAACTTTAACATGGGAAAAACACCACTTGTTCCTTGTACAAGAACAAAATACAGAGCCCACAGCAAGGGATGTGATGTATAGTGAGTATTATATCCCATATGACCATTTTTACTGTTATAAAGGAGCAATAGGAATGATGAAGTGCGTGCATTTCGTCCCGTTGGCAAAAGTTGACTGACACTTGAAAGGGGTAGGCGGAAAGGAGGATAAGGGATCTGGTCGTTCCTCTATATACTCGTATATATAGGCTGATATGTATGTATTATATAGCTACAAACATAATATAAAACATCTATAGGCACAACCCTTTGTACTTAATTACGTGGGTTGAGATCATGATGATGATGGTAACTTTTATTAACATAGCTCTACACATAATACGCTTGTATATTATATGTATGTATATACACACATAATGAGTGCCAAGTACATAATTTGATCATCTCCACGCCGTCTTAATATCTAAAGCGTGATATACACTCACTCGCAAAATTCACATTTTTTAATTTAACGCTGTATTCGAGTATGTAACGCTTTTTTTATACCTATGTACACGTTTAAAATATACAGCAAGATTCTTACAAAAGAATTTGTGGGGTTATAATTTGTATGTTGAAAAATTCATTGTAAACCCGTTGAATCCGCAGTTAATTGCTTCCACAAATTGCCGCGATTCAATTCAAAATATTTCGGACATTTTTATTTTTAATTTAACAGGCAATGGAAATTTTTTATTTATTTTAACAAAATTTATTTGAACGCAATTTATTTTAACGTCATTTTTAATTTGTTTTAGCGCAATTTATTTTTACGTAATTTGTTTTAACGTAATTTATTTCAACATAATTTATTTTGACGCAACTTATTTTATCGCAATTGCAATTTATTTGAACGCAATTTGTTTTAACGTAATTTATTTCAACATAATTTATTTTGACGCAACTTATTTTATCGCAATTGCAATTTATTTGA
>JAQGBT010004186.1:0-17275 GCA_034698585.1 Disparrhopalites patrizii | reverse complement strand
TTGTAACAAAAACTTATTAATTTGGGAAAAGTGGCGTATCCATAAATAATGTAGAGATGCTTTCTGTACTAACTAATTTGCATTTCTTTCTTTCATTTTCTCTTATATCTATCTCTTCTTATTTTTTTTGTCTGCTTTCTCCGTCCTCTCTTCTCTCTTTCAACTTTCTCTTTGCTTTTCTTTCTGATTTTTAGTTGATTTCGCTTTTTCTCTACTTTCTCTCTCTCTCTCTCTGTTTTCTGGATTTCTTTTTATCTGATTTTGGGTTGTCGTTTCGATTTCTTTATTTTTCGCAGTGATTTTTCTTCTTTATCAATATTTTTCTCTAATTGCTCTTCCTTTCAGCGCTCTGTGTATTTCTCTCTAATTTCTTTTTTCTTTTCAGCGCTCTCTGCATTTCTCTTGACTTTCTCTGTTTTCTCACTCTTTTCCTCTCTCTCACTTTTTTCTGTCTCCGTTTTATCTTGCTCGTTGTCTTCATCTTCATTTTTCTGTCCAGTTTATCCTCTCTCGCTTTTCCTCTCTCAGTTTTTTATCTTTCTGGCTTCTCTCTTTATTTCTTTGTGTCCTCTGTCCTTGCACTTTTTGACGTAGGTATTACGACTTTAACTAATCCCGTGGAAGAAGATGCAACTTGATTCAGAGTCTCAAGTTGCCCCTAACCCAAAACGTGTGCACACCTACAGATATTCCGCGGGAAAGGTCTGTAATGGAATAATATACTGACAGGTTCCATTTTTTCCCTGAATTTCCCTGAATATGCGCATCCTTTGAAAGGAAATGAAGTAACAAGTGCCGTTTAAATCCAATTGTGGAATTACTAATAGAAAGCATGGGGTTGACAAGAAATATTCAATGTTGGTAGCATATGAAAATATTTGACTAATTACATCCTTTGCTGACGTTAAATGAATTGGTTAAACCTTCCATGAAACGAGGTCATCTCTCCGGAAAATTACACGATAATTCCAAAATGAATTTGCCCGGATCAAATTCGGCTATGAGAGTGATGGTGACCAAATTCGATTACAAGTAATTTGAAGGTTTATATACTTTATCCTAATTTTCTGTTCGGACAGGACTGCATACGCATATAATACAGCGTTGGTTATGATCCAAAAATAGACTTCACAAGCATACCCATATGAAGTATATATCCAAATGTGAGTAACTTTAATGAAATGTCCAAGGGAATTATTGGTGAAATGTTGTGGTAGAGCAAAAAATAACACTTTACAAAATGTGTTTAAAGTCACCCGAGGGAACAGCACGAACATGCACATGCATTTAGGTGTACAGATATGTATGTATGTGTTATGTCAGGCAAAGCGATTTTATGTTTATATTTATACAACATTGAAAATTCAGAGTGGAGTAGTACAGAGAAAGAAGGTAGGATGGGGGCAAAGAGCTGGAAATGATGTAAATGCCCCTGAAGCCCGGATAATTTACTTATCCGCACTCTCCCTGAAAAAAGTGACATCCTCGCGTATTTACCCTACAGGGAGATAAACCTATTCCAAATACACAAGCGGATGAAGGAAGGGAAACGGTCGAAGGAGAAAAAGAAAAGAGAACTGATGAAAGAGAGAGAGAGAGCGGAAGAAAACGAGAGAAAGTAGAAAAAAGAGATGTATGAAAAGATATTAAGAGAGAGTATAGAAAAAAGCAAGTTACAGGAAATAAAAAGAGAAGAAAAAAGGGAGTTAGAAAATAACAAGCGAATTAAAGAGAGAGAGGAACGTAAAAGAGAGAAAAAAAAGAGAGAAAAAGAGAGAGCTTTGAAAGCAAATCAAAGTTAAAGTGAAAGTGAGATATAGGGAATCAAAATCGAGAAGAAGAGACAGCACTGGAAAAAGAGATAAGAACGGAAAAGGAAGAGAGATGACAGGAAAAAGAAGAGAGAGATAAGACAGGAAGAGGAAGAGAGAGATAAGACAGGAAGAGGAAGAAAGAGATAAGACAGGAACAGCAAGAGAGAGATAAGAAAGAAAAAGAGAGAGATAAGACAGGAAGAGCAAGAGAGAGATAAGAAAGAAAAAGAGAGATATGGAAAAAGAGAGATAGAAAGGAAAACAGAGATATGGGAAAGGAAAACAGAAATATGGTAAAGGAAAACAGAAATATGGGAAAGGAAAACAGAAATATGGGAAAGGAAAACAGAAATATGGGAAAGGAAAACAGAGATATGGAAGAGATGAAAAGGAAGATAGACAGAGATAAGAAAGGAAAAGGAAGAGAGAGAGATAAGATAGGAAAAAAGAGAATGATAAGAAGCGAAAAGGAAGAGAGACAGAGATAAGAAAGGAAAAAAGAGAGAGATAAGAAACGAAAATGAAGAGAGACAGAGATAAGAAGGGAAAAAAGAGAGAGAGATAAACAATGAAAAAAGAGAGAGGGAGATAAAAAATGAAGAGAGAGAGAGAGATAAAAAATGAAAAAAGAGAGAGGGAGATAAAAAATGAAAAGAGAGAGAGAGAGATAAAAAATGTAAAAAAAGAGTGAGAGATAAAAAATGGAAAAAGAGAGAGAGAGATAAAAAAGGAAAAAAGAAAACAGGATAAAGAGAGAGAGATCAGAAAACAGTAAACAGGATGGGAGAGACAGATAAGGAAGAAAAACAGAGAAGAATATAGTATAGAAGCGTATATATCTGTAGGTATTTACAAGAAAGGAAAAGAGAGCGAGAGAGGTATAGAAAAGGAAATGCGAGTAAAAATGAAAGATAGATGAGAATACAAAAGAGCCAATGAGAGAGGAATAAAAAGGATGCTAGGGATTGGGAAGATTGAGAAGAAAAATGGTGGTAGCGGAAGAGAAAAACTTTTACTTCAAAAAATGTACAAGGAGAGAAATAAGAAGAAGAATAATGCTAAAAAGTAGACGAGGAGAACAGAAAGAACACCGGTTAAAAATTGAGAGGGAGGAAGGACGAAAGTAAAGAGTTTGAAAGTCAACGGGAGACACAATGAAGGGGAGAAAAGGGAGATGTAGAGTAACCGAAGTCTAATTGAATCAATGCGTGGTGGGGGTGTAAAAGACCCAAAAAAAAAGGTAAGAGAGTTTAGCATTTTATTGACAAAATGTAATTTGAGCCTTACCTGAATCCGGGCTTCATTCAGTTTGGTGGTTCGGGCTAATTCCTCTCGACAGTAGATATCAGGGTAGTGTGATTTCGAGAATGCAGTTTCTAATTCAGCCAGTTGTTCCTGCAAAATAATGTCATTTATTACCCCTTAATGTCATGTATTACTCCCTCTCCTTCTACCTTTCCCTTTCCACCCGGGTAATAGTGTAAATACAATTATTCTCCCTCCCCTGCAAATGCTACCTCCTCCCCGCCTCACTTCCACTTACAGACAATGAGGAATATCCTTTTGGCACAGAAATAAATGAGCTAAACGGGGAAAGGGCTGATATAAACAGCCTAAAATCCAGCGAATCAAGGCTTTAATTTCTACGTAGTAGACATACATACATATGTATATATGCAGGAGACTTTTGATATGGACACACATACGTACGGATTATCCCCCAGGAATTTCCCGTGACATTTACGTAAAATTCAGTTAGCTAAATTCCCTTAATTTGTGTGTGAGTCCCCAATTACTACGCCCATTGATTTCCATTGGTTCCCTTTAAATGGCCATGTGCTTAACTAAGCACTGGGCTATTTCATTCATATCGAGTGTTAATCATGAGCAATTTTTATTTCTTGAGGCATTTACTTGAGTTTTCTAAATAATATAAATTAACTTTCTACAAGCTAAAACAAAAATGGAGAGTAAATGAAACACTAAAACGGGGGCGAATACAAATGGAAAGACATAGAGGCGATATAAGATAGGTACTATTTAAAACCAAATGGAAAAATTAATGATTGATTTTTCGAATTTTCTCTTCCAAATGGTGGGACCATTAAAATGAAGCGTTAGTCTTTTAAATGAAGAATTAAAAATTAAGAAAAGAAAGAATTACAAGAATAAAACTCACCTGCGTAAAAGTGGTTCGATGCCGTCTTCTGGCCGGGGTGGGGCAGGTGGAGGAGGTTGGGGTGTGACTGTGATTATTCGTCCCTGTTCCCATCAGATTGGCCGTGGAGGAGTTCTCGGGTTTGAGTTTCTTGAAAGCACCTTCTTGACCTAGGTCAAAGGCCAAACGCTTAGCATTTCTCTCAGTTTTTCAACTCAATATTCAATGACAATTTCCAATCCTTTAATTTGATCTGCATTTCATTCTATGCACATTCTTACTAACTGTATAATTATTTTTAAGAATTTAAACGGTGATATAAGAGACTTAGTTTTAGTACAAATGTCTCGGTCAAAGCCAATGCAAAATGTATTCTCTAATCATCCTAAATTACAAAAACAAACGTATTAGTACTTATTCATGCTTAGCAATAATCCTTTTAACAATAATTATAATTAAAGAAATTTAATAAAACCTACTCCTGAATAATCCGTAACAATACTTCTGATTTTTTTTAAACCTATGAATAATCCTTAACAATACTTGTGATTAATTTTTTTCAAAAACCTATATTCCTTAATAATCCTTCACAATACTTTTGATTGAATAAAATTAAAAATCCGTTCACTAATAATCCTTAACTGATTAAAAAAATCATAAAAATGTATGTGTTCCTTAATAAACATTTACCATACTTCTAATTATTTTTTCAAAATGCATTCCTTAATAATCTTAACCACCTTAACAGTTCCTAATTTATAATGATTAGTAATAATAAAAATGTATTCCTTATTCATCCGTATTTAATTTAATATAAATAATTCTTTAACAACGTGCTCATTGACTCGAAACTGTAAATTCGGTAGTATTTTGTATCAACTCAAAAAAACAATTCCCTACTAAATCGAGTGCTTTTCCCACTGGAAAAATTACTCCCAGCAGTCAATTGAATTCATGGAAGAAGAAATTCAAAATCAAACTAGGAATTCTGTCCCTGAAAAAAAAAATTAAGGCCAAGGGCTCTTCACACCTTTTTAAAAATGTCGTAAAATGCAAATAAAATGACACTCTCAACACGTTCACGACACTTGACACCTCCACAACAAGATGAGGACAGATTATAAAGTCAAAAAAAAAAAAAAACGAGACTCGAGGACACGCAGCCGTTCACCCCGAATAAATCCCAAGAGGAGTTTAAAATGTTCGGGAAAGTCAAGGGCACTTTACCTTGACGCGTGCTAAAATACAAGTGAGACCCGCTTTTTAACCCTTTGCACCCTCTCAATCTCTGGCCACTCCGGATTTTTTCAGTACAAATACTTTTCACACTCTGGTCTAGTCGGCTAACAAACTTGTACACAAGCATGTGTGAAATTATAAAAATTCAAAGATCCTCTGAAATGGGAGGATCCATGAATTTAAAAAAAAAAACGGGGGCAAGTAGAGAAAAAAATAGGAGCATAATTGTGACACGTGTCCACATTGACATGTTGTTTTACCAAATGGTGTCCTTCCCATTGAGGGGACACACGCCGGGGAGTTTCCAGATCTTTATCGGGGCATCGGAAGATATATAAAAACACATGTAAACTTTTTTTTTGTCGGCCAAAGTTCCATTCACCGAAATAAAAGAGCCACTTGATCCTAAATTCGTATGTATACCTTTGTATTCACTTATTATAACAAGGGAATAAAGCGGCAGCTGCCACTTCTTTTGTTGACAATGCCACCATTGCCGTATGTATATGTATGAATATGTACCTACATACAAAAGAAGAGCTTATGGAAGGTTTCAACACAAAGAACTTTTTAACCTCAGCTCGGATTCGGAACCCAAAAAAAAAAAAAAGAAAAACGGGAAGTTGGAGTGGGTCAACAAATGCAAAGTGTGTCTTAATGGCTTCGGTGTCATTTTTTTCCCTGTCTACACTGTTACAAAATAATATGATTAATCAGGAGAAAAGTGGGTGCACAGCATCCTTTTTCCCTGCATCCACGATGCGCTTCAATTAATGCATTGTCTCAGGGTAAATTTACAGGTGGATTCTCGGCCTTTGAAACGGAAGTCCAATCTTCAACCTCTTCCCACAAAACATTTATGGACGAAAGGCAATGGACCGGAAAAGATATGTCATTGTGTGGTTTTAGTCAGAGGTCTTAGCTTGTTTTTAATTGTGTTAAAAGGGTGGTTTTACTACGCATAAAATTACGGATAAACTGCATTTCATCTAAAGTTCCTCATTGGTCATTCAGAACTTGAAATCTGACTTAAAATTGTATTTGCAAAGTCGGTATTTTGGACATTCAAACTCGGTTACAAAATTAAGCTGAAATTATGTAAATTTTCAAGTTTAATCCAGTTCCAAATTATGACCCTCGTAATTCATCTGGTAAATACTCTAGCAATGAATTCGAAATTGAACTCACCATTAAAACTCTGGAACCATAATAATTGGGATTTTAATTGTGATTAGCAATCCAATTTCATCTGGATCAAAAGGGCAATGTATGCTACACTAAACAGGGAATTTAGAGCTTAGAACTTAATCGAAAGGAATTAAACCAGTAAATAATTTAACATGTATTACTTTAACACATTTTAAGAAACATTTGCAGTTGGAGCAGGAAACAAACTCGTACTTAAATTTAGTTTCAGACTAATTGTGAGTTAAGATTCGCAACTCCAAACTCGTCTTAAATAAGCCAGTAGTTAATCAATTTGGACATATGGATACATTTGTATATTTTGTAAATTATATGCATTTTCAAAAAAAAAAAAAAACAACTGAATTGGTCAAGTACGAGTTTCAAGCTAAAAATGTTGGGATTTGAAATTGAACCTGGTCCCATTGGTACTCGCTAATTTGAACTTAAACCGATAGGGAACTCTAAATGGTTCGTGGAGGAAATATGTTGTTCATTCTCTTGCAAAAAAAAGTTATATTGTCAAATAAAGTAAAATAAAATAAAATAAAATATAAGTGTTTTGAACTTATCCCGTATTGGTGTCTATCGCCAATAAGCATGAGTACACGCATGCATGATATACGTATGTATTTATAATCGACTCTGTCTATATAATGGACTCCTTTATAACGGCAGCAAATATTCCCCTCAAAAACTTTCTCCAATTGTACGCATACAAATTGCTCTTCTCTACAGCGGTTTTTTGCTATAACGGGGAAATTTTGCTCATTTAAGGAGAACCATTATAGAACGAGACGACTGTATATACCTTGCAATGCATTGATATGTGTATGTCAAAGAGAAATGTTAGAAAAAAAGGGTATTTTAGACTTTTTCTCTAGGAAAAGACTCACCACTATGTTCGGAGAG
Source organism: Disparrhopalites patrizii (assembly GCA_034698585.1). Taxonomy (NCBI): domain Eukaryota; kingdom Metazoa; phylum Arthropoda; class Collembola; order Symphypleona; family Sminthuridae; genus Disparrhopalites; species Disparrhopalites patrizii. The sequence goes on along the minus strand of JAQGBT010004186.1, from coordinate 9,967 downwards.
TGACCGGGACAAGTTTGACAAAGGGGGAACACAAGCGGCGGTAATGGCCTCGGTAGAATGGAGGTTGTACAAGGAAGCAAAATCTTCACACTTGACTGTCGTTCCTCCCGTCCGTTTGATTTCCACTCGGTCGTCGTGAAGATTCGATCGATTTTCTTCCATCATTTTTTCAACACAACTTTTTATCTATTTTTTTGTTTTTTCCTTCCCAACTTTTTTTTTCTCCTGAACTTCTATGTGAAGGGTACTATGATGGGTTTTGAAATTGCTTTTTCCCTCCCTCTGTTCCTACTTTTGATTTTAGACACTACCAAAATCTATAGTCGTGTCTTTAGAATGTCCTACTAGTCCTTCTGGATGATTTCCGGCCGTTATTTTTTTTCCCCCCTACAATTTTCTCAATGTTCAATGTGTTAGAAGGAAAAAACTGTTCTTGAATGGTATTGCAGGAGATTTTTTAATGTAGACTTCTCCCGTCTTTGATTTTGTCTTGGTCTGCAAATGAAAATGCACCACAACCCTTTAATTACATTACCTTTAATTTGTATACACAATTCCTTCTCTCCAGCAAAACTAAAACAAAACGGGAGCTTTTGGAACAGGAAAAGAAGGCAATTGAAGAATATTTTTTGACCTCATTTTTGCATAGCTAAAATACTGCGAAACCTTCTTCCGTCCTGGGATCCGACAATTAATCCGTAATTAAATTATTGCAACAGAAAGGAATGTGGGCGGAATTGGATTTTAAAAGTGGGGGCAGAAACTCATTTTATGAACAAATATCAAAACTGATTCCACGTAATATGATATGGGATTCCTTGGAAATGAAGGACTTTTCAAAGTGCATTTGTGGGGCGGGGAGGAACCGGCATTTTGCTAAGGTAAAACGTACGGGGTGCATCTTATTAGACATTTATATTATTAAACAAGTGTAATTGAATTGAAGGTTGATGCATTGTCAGGGTGGGTTAAGTGAATTATGGTAGCAGGCTCTTATATAGACTTTGTTTGCATTTCTCTCCTTTCTCTATAGCTACCTCTTTCTTTCCTTTTCTGGGTCTCCTTTCTATATATCGTCCTTTAATTCTAATTTTCTCAGGTCTTTTTCTCAATATAGGTCGTCATTTCCACTTTTCGTCATTCATTTTTTTATGGTTTAATATTTAAATTTTCTTTTTCTGTCTAACTTTCTCCTATCTTTCTCTCGATTTTCCTCTGTACTTTGGCTCTCTTTTTTTGTGAGGCCAACTGTCTCTTTTAGTACTTTTTCGCCCTCTGTTTTTCTTGTGCTTCCCCTTCTCATTTTTCCTTGTCTTCCTTTCGTCTCGTTGTCTTTTTTCTCATTCTTTCGTCTTTCTCTTGGTCTATTTCTCTCATTTTTCCTCTCTTTTATTCTCTTTCTTTTTTCTGCTTTCTATTTTCTCGTCCTTTCTTCTTTCGCCCTGATATCCTCTTTCTTTCTTCTTTCTGTTCCTCTCTTATCTTATCTTTCTCGTATCTCTTCTTTTCTTTCTTTTTTTCTGCCCCTCCCTTATCTTCTCTTTCTCCTTTACGCCTCTTTTTTCTTCCGTTTTTCCTCTCCGTAATTTGCTTTCACGTTTCTTCTCTTTATCTGTTCTTTGTAATGTTTTCTTTTCTTTATCTGTTATTTTTGCTGTTTTTTCTCCTTAACGCTTTTACATTTCTAATCTTGTCGTTTTTTCTTCTTAACGCTTTTATATTTCTAATCTTGTCGTTTTTTTGTTGTTTTTCCTTCTTCACGCTTTTATATTTCTAATCTTGTCGTTTGTTTTGCTGGTTTCTCCTTCTAATCGTCGTTTTTTTGCTGGTTTCTCTTTCTAATCTTGTTGTGCTTTGTAATGCTTTCTTCTCTTTCTCTCTAATTTTGCCATTGAAATTGCTGCCTTCTTCTCTTTCTCCCTCATTTTGTCACCTTATTTGCTGTCGTGCTTTGGTTTTTTCTCCTCTTTCTAATCTTGTCGTGCTTTCCTCTTCCTTGCCTATTTCCCTGTATTTTTCGGTATTTTGTTGTCCATTTTTGTCTTCGCTATTTATATTTCCCCTCTCTTTTCGCCTCCTTCTGTCTCATTTTTTCTCTTTACTCCCTTGCAGTTTCTCGCGGTTGTTTGAATTCTCTGGTTAATTTCTTCACTTCTTACTTGTCTCTCACTCTTTATACTCTCTTCCTTTCTCTCTGTATAGTTTTTCTTTCTCATTTTCATATTTGTTGTTCATTCGTACATATTCGTACATGCTCGCTTGCCATTCTGATTCCCTACTACCATTCCGTCATTTGTCACGCATTCTATTTCTTTTTTAACTCTCTTAACTCTTTAGTTGTTTCCCTGGCGTAGCCATTTATCATCCCTTCCTTTCTATTTATCTTGTCCTCGGTATATTTTAAAATATCCTTAATCCCGGTTACCGGAAAGAGGATTTTCGTTGGAATGAGGAATACCCAACAACCAGCGATATGCAAGGGGAGGGAACAAAAATAAATTCCAACACACCTTCTGTCCAAATGAGAAAAATCGGATATTTCCCCCTGTTAAATGTGTACCAACCTCCACCTAGCCCTAATCAGTCCAATGACTTTCCCCCATTTGACTCTCTCATTTTTCTCCCTCTCCCCCTTAAGACTCTTCCTTCACGCTCAATTTTACCCTGGATCTTTGTTAAGTTACAATTAAATTACAAATAGCTGATTTGATTTTCTCCCATACGTACAATGCATATATTCCCTTCATACTCTTGACTTTCCCCTTTCCCCGCTTTCTTACATGAACCTTTTACTCCAGAGCCTTGGAGGAGAGATCGATGATAAAACTTTTATATTGGTCTTATGTATACTAATAATAATCAAAGAGAATATTATTCCTACAGGTCCTCTCTTTCTCTCTTTTCCAATATGTAATTTAAAAAAAAATGTTTGACTATATCCGGGAAAAAATTCTTTGTGGTTAGATATAAAAATAAAAGGGTTTACTCAGGACATAATAAAAATGGTGAAGGTAATACAATTACCTCCAGTTTATCCTAGCGTAGGCACACAGAGATTTTTTTTTTACACAGACTATAATTTAATAATAGTAAATAATCTCTCTTACTTTGTACTTTCCCTCTCTTTCTCTTCTTTCTTCTTTTTTCCCCTCCTCCCCCGTCAAATACAACGTGATGAATTGGAGGGAAGTGTGGTGAAAGAGATGTGCAAAATCCCTTTATTTTTTCAAAATTCAATTGACGGCTGCCTTCGTTTTGCTGATTAATTCACTTTCTCTCCTTTGACTGGCACCAAAGTCCCTTTTTCCCATCTGTATAGTAGTTCCAACAGAAATGTAATGGTAATAATTGTCAAATGACGCTAAATGGCTATTACCCAATGTATTGTATCCCCTCAAAAGGTGTTTCTATTCCCGGGGTATGCTAAAGGAATTCAAATAGGAATTGACTTCAATCAAATGGGAATTGATATAAAAAAACCAATGAATTCCTTGTATATTTTGAACCGGCAATAATTGGCCAATTAGTGGAGGAATTCAATATAGGAAAAGGGGAAAGGGGTAAAAGAGATGGGAAAAGAGATGCAATGTTGCAAATTGACTAGAAAAAAAAACTGTCTCACGTGCAATGATGATTCCTATATTCCCAAAGAGACGGGATAAAAGCGACGGTGGTGGAAGGTATAGTATAAATTGTGTAGAGGGTTGTGTAGTAAAAAAAATGGAGAAAGGAAGATGTGTTTTAAAGAGAAAAAAAAGGGTGGGATTCCTTCCTTTTTTTTAGATGTGGTAGCAATGGGAAGGACGAAGGGAAAGGCCAAGACTGGGAGACACACTGTTAGTATTCATGAGCTGTGATTTATGTTAACCAATTTGTAACACCTATTCAATCAAAGTCCGACCGAGTGTGTGAAATTTTTGTGCTCGCGACAAGCGATAAGGAAACGAAAGGTGACTAATCAAGTTACCCGGGGAGCAGATACAGTTTTATACAACCCGGAAAAAAAATATAGGGATTCTTTTTTGCGGTGCGCACTGGGAGATCTCGTGAAACTTAGTCCTTTTTAGCGGATCTTCACACTCTCTGTCTCCCTCTTTTTTCTCACTTTCTCTCCTTTTTTCCCTTTCCCTCTCTCTTTCTCTCTTTTTCTCTCTCTTCCTCTATTGTCTCTTTCTCCCTTTTTTCCTCTGTTTTTCTCCCTTTTTTCCTCTTTCCGTCGATTTTCCTCTGTTTTTCTCTTGTTCTTCCTCTTCCGTCGCTTTCCCTCGGCTGTCTCCCTCCGCCGCTGTCTCCACTAATGTCTTTGACTTTCTCCCAAAGCTCCCTCTCTTCCCCGATTCCGGTCGTCGACGAAATGCGTTGGGGGGGGGGAATTATTTTCTCTTCAACACTGACGAGTTTTTTCCGGGGGAAAAAACAGAAAGTACACTTCCAACACTTTTTTTTCCCTTCGTAGTGAAGGGGAAGAGAGTCTGATTATGTAATGGGGAATAAAACTTTTTCGGGACTTTCTCTCTCTCTCTCTCCGGAAGAATAAAACTTGTTCTTCTTCTTCTTACTGGAAATGTATGTGTTTTATTAGAGCCTTCAGTGACAGGAGCCAAGGGAAGATGTGATGCTGCTAACTGCTGCTTTCATAATAATACGACTCCCGTCCATGTTCATAGTTGAAGTTGTTTGCGAGGGAAAAAAAAGTGGGAGTAAGTACATGTCATATTTGTTTCTCTCTCTCTCTCTCTCTCTCTCTCTTACTTTCTCGTCTCTCTCTGTTTTCTCCGAATCCTCCCTCTTGTACACTTTCATTCCCTTTCCCGGTTCCCTTTCATTCGCTCCGCTGAATCTCTCTCTTCTATTCGCTCCAGGATTCTTTCTCTTCCATTTGGTGCTTCATTCTCTCTCTCTCTCTCGTTTCTCTCTGTATTTCCTCTCTTTTCCTGCATGTTGCCTCTGTTACTCTCTCTCTCTCTCTCTCTCTCTCTTTGATTCAGAATTCTCTCTGTAGCTCTCTCTCGCTCGGTCTCTTTCTATCTACCCTTCTTTTGGGTACATACCATCCCATTATGTGCACAGTTGTGTAGGGGATTTTGTGGAGAGAGAGAGAGAGAGAGAGAGATGGAGAGAGAGAGTGAGTGAGTGAGAGAGAGGGTGAGAGATGGGAAAAGGGAGTATACAGACAGTTTTGGGTGTACTTTGTGTACATCCCCTTTTTCATTCTGGAAAAGCAGAGAGTCAGAAAGAGGGAGAAACGAGAGAGCGAAAGACAGAGAAACGAGAGATAGAAAGAGAGAGAGAGAAAAGAGAGAGCGAAAGATGGGGAAAGAGAGAGAAATGGAGAGAGAATTCGTGGTATGTACCCGAAATTCTCGGGCAACCACCATTGCACCATCCGGGCCTTTCTTGTTGGGCAGAACAATTAAAAAGTAAACAGAATCATACGTTTCTCTTCCCCCTCTCCTTCCCCGGCCTCCTGTTACGGAGAGAAATAAAAATCCCTCACGAAAGAATAATTTCCCTTAGTCCAATGTGGAATAAATAAATAACAAAATAATGGGAAGGAATGTATTTCAATTGCCCCACACACACATTGTATGTAAAAGGGAACAAGAGGGAAACTCTGTGTTGTGTACATTATGCATGTGTAAATAAAATTACTGGTAGAGCAATGAAATCTGGGGATATTTATTTAGACTCGTTTAGAAAAGAATTGGAATAATTTGAGAGAGAGAGAGAGAGAGAGAAAGAGGGTAGTGTCTCATACAAAGGATTCCCTGTGGGGAATGCTGAACTAATTTCTCCCTCCTCCCTATTTGTGGAGAATGCAATGCTCTGAATTTCAAGGAGGTGGAGAGAAAAATGACTGGGTATAAATTTGTCTTGTAGTAGTCCTCACAGTGGCCATGGGAGATATATGAAGTGCAATAAAAAAAAAGGGAAGAAGAAGAAGAGAAAAAAAAGGAAGAATAAATAGGAGCAAAAGAGCCCGTAGCGCATGATGAATTGTGCATGCATGAACTGAGTCATCTTTTCCCTCTCCTGTGGGGTCTTGAGGCGTGCATAGAAAATGTTTATGAAATGGTACAGAAAAAATATATAATATTGTTTGGTTTTCTGTATCATCTTTTTTCTCCCTTTCATTTTTTTCCCCTCTCCTTTTTTTTTTGCGAAATAAAATGATATATTGGACCCTTTTTTTTTTAACAAATAAAATTTTGCATCCAAAATGTTATGGCGGGTAGCTATACATAGGAAGGGGATTTCTTTTCGATCGGGAAAGGCCGTGGAGGAATGGGGAGATTTCCATGGTAGAGAATGGAAGGATGGGAGTATTGGAGAATTCCAGGAAGAGACAGGAGATTGGAGAGGAGACAGAGAGGATTTTTGTCCCGGAGGGATCTGGAGGAGGACGGAAGTAGAAGCTGAAAAAAGGAATTTTGGGATGAAATTAAGTTTCCCAAGTCGTCCATCTCTTCCTCCTCCTCCGCCTTCATCCGCCTAATTCCCTTATTATTATCCTTCATATTAAAGGCTAGAAATTTAAACTGCACCCTAAATTCCCACTTACGAGATCTGTCCCCCTTGGAAACGGGAGAATTTGAATTAGGGACACATCCAGACATGTTTGCCGCAGTCATTTCCCTTGCCATTGTGTGTGAAAGCAAAAAAAAAAAAAACGAAGAAATAGGAGAAAAAGCGGGGAAATGAGAAAAAATTATTACTCGTCTTTGCCCAAGTATACACATGGTCGGCTCAAGTCCATGCAGGTACAGGAGGAGGACAGGGAGAAGCTGGAGAGGAACATTTCCAGAGAAGATGAACAAGTATTTTAGACCTGGAAGTAATACTTTTTTTTTCCTGGAGTGCCTTATTGGGTCTTTCTACAAAGCCTTCTATCTATATTTTTTTTTTCTGGTTTTCCATCCGCTCTTCCTTTTCCCACTTTTTCCTTCGTTTCCCTTCTGCTCTCTGTCTCTCTCTGTGCTTCCTCTGTCTCTCTCTCCGTACTTCCTCCTTGACTCTCACTCTCCGTGTTTCCTCCACCTCTCACTGTGCTTCCTTTCCGTCTCTCTTCCTCCTTCCTCTACCTTTTTTTTTGTGAAAAGAATGGGAAGAGGAGGAAGATAACAATTTCAGGGCACCAGCATCATCCAAGTCATCATTATCATCATCATCATCATCCTCGTCCCCTCCTTCCTGCCCCTTCCCCTTTTCCCGAGGTGTGTTTCTTGGTGGGAGTAGTTGTAGTAGTCGTAGTAGTAGTAGTAGTAGTAGTAGTAGTAGTAGTAGTAGTAGTAGTAGTAGTAGTAGTAGTAGTAGTAGTAGTTGCAGGGCATAGGACTCTCCCACTCCAGCTATTAGAGAGAATGGGACGGTATTGCACCAAAGCTTTTTCCATGAACGTGATGAGATTCTCAAATTTGAGCATTTGAATAATTTTCCAAGGTCCTCTACAGCATGCTGTTGCTTTGCTCTCCCTCCCCCTACCTCCTCCCCCACCGCCTGTCAATACCTTACCTTCGCCTTTCCTTCCTTTGTCATCAGTCCGTAATGATTTTTTTCTTGCATACCAATTGATTGCCTAAAGTCAGTCAAGAAGAAGAGGGAAAAGTCAAGGAAAAAATAAGAGACAAGAGGAGAGGAAGTAAAAAAAAAAAAAAGATTTGAAATTGTTCACGGGTGTTGGTGGGGCAAAATTTCCATATTTTTCTATTACCCTGCCCTCTCCTCACCCTCTCCATTTATTTTTCACTCGTCCAATCTCCAACTTTGGTTGTGTTTTGGCTTTATCTCTCTGCTCTTTTGCGGTCTTATTTCACCTTCTTTTCCCTTTCTCTATCCTTTTATTCTTCTCTCCTTTTTTGGCTCTCCCTTTTTCTCTTTCTCGCCGTTTTTGCTCTCCCTTTTTCTCTTTCTCCCTTTCTTTATTTCTCCTGCCTTCTCTCCCATTTCCTCTTCTTTCCTTCTGTCTCTCTTCTCCCTCTCACTTTTCGACCTGATCCCCCTCTTTTTCTGTCTCATCCCCCTCTGTCACTGTCTCTCCTTCCAGCCTTGAGTAGGCTCTCCACCCCCATGTGTCGTGGCAGCTTACAATGCTTTACCAACCATATCACTCATCCCCAAAGAGCTTCGTGTGGCTGCATGTGTCAACAATTTTTTATGTTCCTCCATCCCCCACCCCCCTCCCGTTTTTTCCTTCCCCCGTGATTGTATAAATTGAATAAAATAAATAAATAAAAAGACAAGACAAACGAAAAAGAAAATAAAATAAAGGGAGATCCTCTCACTTTTCCCAAGGATAATAGAGCCAAAGAAATGGAGCTAAACGAAGCTGTTTTAGAACAAAAGAAAAGAAAAAAATGGGGAAAGAAATAAAAGAGTGCTATAAAAAAAAAGGGAGACAGGGGGTGGTAGGCTCTCGGGTGTGTTTGGGACTATCTTTGTATAAAAATATAAAATATAAAAAAAAAAACGAAAATAGTGAAATAAAATAAAAAAAAAAAAGAATAGGAACTGCTGAAGGAAGTGATACGGCGCACATGAAGTGTAACTGTAACATTGTGGGGGTATTATGCTGCATCATGCAGTGAGCCTTGCTGTGTGGATGGATACACAAAAGGGATGAAAAACGGATATCCGGATACACTCATTATGGCTATGCAAAGAGCGGAGCTAGTGCAGAACGTTTATGACCCAGCATATGGTCTTTTCTCGAGGATCTCATGGGGAGGGGGTTCCTCCATATAGATATAGATAGTCCCTATACTTTCTTTCATTTCGGCTTCTGACAAAAAAAAAATACATGGGAGAGAAAGAAATGATTGGCCATATTACTTACTATCTTTATGAGTGTATGAATTTTTTTTTATTGTTAGCTCCCAGAAACAAGCCCTCCTGCCTTTCTATTCAAGGGAGGAAAGGAGCAGATCCGTGATGAGAGGGAGAGAAAGAGAGAAAGAGAGAGACAGAGAGAAAGAGAAAGAGAGAGACTAAAGGGAGACTTTTGCTTTGTTGTTGACACTGTACACTCAGATCATGATGATATGCTTCGACTCTCCAAACATTCCCAACGACGACTCAATTTCTGGGAAATAGAGAAATACATACACACACAAGCCCGAGATGACGATGATGATGATGATATAATAATCAACTTGTATTGAGGAGATGACTTTGCACAGGAGAGAAAACATCATCCATGGCAAGTACTCGGTGGCGCGCGCTCTTTCTCTCTCCCTTTGGCTTTGATCCCTCCCTCCCCCTCCCCCTCCACATCGTTATCTCCATCATTTTCCTCTCATGAGCTGAAGAATAAGTGTCCCTTCAATTCCTCTCTCTCTCTCTCTCTCTCTCTCTCTCCAACGTTTTATGAGAGACGTTGATAAGATCACAAGATGCTCCCAACTGTCTTCCACCATTATTGTGAGGAGTTGTATGTGTTGGGACGGGGGAGGAAGGCAGAAGGCATCAAAGGATGCATATTTGTGTGCTAACGGAAATGCATGTACATAGGGATGTACATGAGAGGAGAAAGGGGAGAGATCTGCATATGAAGTTTCTTACCTATAAGTATAAGAGTCGCTCTTATCCTCTCTGTTCCGAGGAGCGAGACGTCACCTTGTCTCCACTCGAGGATGTGTTTTTAGAGGGGATGCTGAGGGGATTATACGGAGGATGGCTTCTGTCTCTTCTCCGCTTTTTCTCATTTCCATCTCTTTCTTCATTTACTTTTTCTCTCCGTCTCCTTCTTTCTCCCTTCCGGTCGACTGTCTCTCTCTGTCTCCCTATTTCTGTGTATCTCTTTCTCCCTTTGTGCCTCTTCCTCCTTTTACGGGCCTTCCTTCCTTTCTCTCCCTTTTCCTCTCCTTGTGTATCCTTCGTTTTTTCTCGCTTTCTCCCTCTTGCTTTCCACTCTCTCTCTCTCTCTCTCACTCTATCTTTCTCTCTTCTCTCTCTCTCTCTCTCTCTCTCC
>JAQGBT010004185.1:0-17277 GCA_034698585.1 Disparrhopalites patrizii | reverse complement strand
TTCTCTCTCTTTTCTCCCTCTTTATTTTTCTCTCTCTTTTCTCCCTCTTTATTTTTCTCTCTCTTTTCTCTCTCTTTTCTCCATCTCTATTTTTCTATCTCTTTTCTCTCTCTTTTCTCCCTCTTTATTTTTCTCTCTCTCTTTTCTCCCTCTTTATTTTTCTCTCTTTTCTCTGTATTTATCTCCCACTTTTCTCTCTTCTCTCTCTTTTCTCTGTATTTATCTCCCTCTTTTCCCTACTCTCCCTTTCCTCTGTATCCCCTCTTTTCTCTCTTCTCTCTCTTTTTGCTGTATTGCTCTCCCTTTTTTCTCTCTCCTCTCTTTTTGCTGCATTTTTCTGTTTTCTCTCTCCTCTCTTTTTGCTGTATTTTTCTCCCTCTTTTCTCTCTTCTGTCTTTATTTATTGTTTTCGTTCCCCTTTCTCTCTTTCTCTTCTTTATTTATTGTTTTTGTTCCCCTTTCTCTTTTTATTTTTCTCTCTTTCTCTTCTTTATTTATTTTTTTCGTTCCCCTTTCTCTTTTTATTTTTCTCTCTGTCTCTTCTTTATTTATTGTTTTCTCTCTTTTCTGTCTGTTTTTCTGGTTTGCTTTCTCGTTTCTCTCTATTTTTGTCATATTTGTCCTCTGGATTTCTTGCTTTCTTTCTCTTTCCTCTCTTTATTTTTCTGTTTCTCTTCTTTATTTCTTGCTTTCTTTCTCTTTCCTCTCTTTATTTTTCTGTTTCTCTTCTTTATTTCTTGCTTTGTTTCTCTTTCCTCTCTTTATTTTTCCGTTTCTCTTTTTTATTTCTTGCTTTTCTGTCTCTCTTTATTGTTGTCTCCCTTTCTCTTCTCCGTCTCGTACTCTGAATATTCTCCTCTTTGAATGTCTCCTCACATTCTCTGTATTCCCCTCTCCCTTTCCCGCAACTCTTTCCCATCTCTCAGATTCTTTTCATCTCCATCCTTCTTCAGTATGTGTATCCCAGCTCCGCTCTGACTTTTCCTTTGTCCCGAGCTCCCTGATTATGCATCTCCTTACATCTCTGTGACATTGTCCCTCTTCCCCTCCCAAGTCTCCCCTCCTCTTCTTGGGTTTCTCCCTGTCAGCCAATGTCACTGCCGAAGTCTCTCCCCTCCCGCCTTCAGCACCTCTCCCGTCTCCGTCCTCTCCCCTGCTGTCGCCCTCCTTCCCAGGGAACATTAGGAGAACAAGAGGAAAACAAGACGTCAACAAGCTCAAATGATGGCATGAGGCACCCTCACGCACGTCCCAAAAAAGGCACACCCCCGCACGCACCACCACACACAGGATCGTTATTTACATTAATGTACATATAAATATACATTGTATACATACTAATGCAAAAAAAAACCCCGAAAATATTATTATACACTGCAAGTACTTGGTTTTTCCCACACGGCAGTTTCCCCTCATAAACATTCCCGTACTTTCCCAAGGAGCCATACACGGAAGGGAAATGAAAGGCTTTGGCTCCCATAAATAATTAAGTGAGTGACGTGAGATTAAAAAAAAGGGGGAGAAAGAATTATCAGGAGTTCATGAGCACCACCAGTCTCTCTCCCTTTTTTTTTTGCCTCCCTGGAATGACTGATACTCCTCAATAATGGTTTTTCTTTGATTGAGCCCCTAATAAATGACCTTTTCCCTTCCAGAGCCAGAAAAAGTACGGAGCTGGAACGGGTCAAATTCTTCCGGGCTGGAAAGGCCACAAAAGCTGATGGGGAGAGAAGAAATTGGACGGGAAGAAAAGGGAGAGAAAACCTTTTTTTTTGGTGGTTACGACGCATTTCTTTCACTTTTTTTTTATTTATTATTCTGTCAGCTTCAACGAGAAAATAGAGAAAGATTTGTGCGGGGTTCGTAAAAACTATCATTATTAGACTATTACATTACCCTCACGCAGAATGCACACATCTAATGGGGAGGAGGGGTGTAGAATACACGGGCCATAATGAGAATAATATGTTCTTGACCGTCGAAACAATATATTGAGGGGGGAATGGATTCTTTATTTTTTTGGGGGGGAATCTTCCTTTCTTTTACTTTTTCCTTTCTTTACTCACATAAAAGATCTCAATGTTTTCTTTGAGAAGGAAAATACCGGGGAAAATGGGTGCCTAAAGGGAGGGCAGTGAGACGGGCGTTGATTTGGAAAACTGTACCAACGATGGAGACTCCAGACCAAGACCACATAAAGCGAGAACTTCCAGCAAAAGGGGACACATACCGTTCGATAACTTGAGGGAAGACAGAGGACAGAGAAAGCATAAGAGAAAGAAATCGAGAAAATAGGAAAATAAACAACTGTAACAAGAAGATAGGGATAAGAAGGAGACAAATTTTAATGTGAATGCAGGAGAGAGAAGATGGAAGGGTAATTCGGAGAAACAAAATGAGAGAGAAAGGAAAAAGTAAATAAACAAAATGATGGGGAAAAAAGACAAAAGAAGGTACAAATGATCGAGAAAAAATGACATAAACAAAATAATGAAGAAAAAATTAAAAAGGAAATAAACAAAATGATGGAGAAGAAAGGAAAATGAGGATAAGCCAAATCATGGAGAAAAAAGGAAATAGATAATAGACGAAATCATGGGGGAAAAATGAAGATAAACAAAATGATGGAGAAAAAAGGAAATAGATAATAGACGAAATCATGGGGAAAAAATGAAGATAAACAAAATGATGGAGAAAAATGATTGAGAAAAAATGAGATAAACAAAATGATGGAGAAAAAACGAAGAAAGGAGATAAAGAAAATGATGGAGAAAAAACGAAAAAAGGAGATAAAGAAAATTATGAAGCAAAGAGAAAGAAAAAAGCAAATAAACAAAACGATGATGAAAAGAGAAAGGAAAAAGCAGATAAACAAAATGATGGAGGGAAGAGAGGAAAAAGTAGATAAAAATAATGGAGGAAAGAGACAGGAAAAAGTAGATAAAAATAATGGAGGAAAGAGAAAGGCAAATGAGATAAAAATAATGGAGGAAAGAGACTGGAAAAAGAAGGTAAAAATGATCGAGAAAAAATGAAAGCTCAGGTAAGCAAAATGATAAAGAAAAAACGAAAAAGGAGATAAACAAAATGATAGAGAAAAGCGAAGCAAAATGAGATAGAGACGAGGAAAGAAGAAAAGAAAATAAGAGAGAAATGACAGGGGAATGGAAAAAACAGAAAAAACTAAACTAACACTCCCGGGCTGCTCAAGGGAAAACAGAAATTTTACGAAAAAGAAAGAAAGAAAAAAGACGAAACGATTAAAGCTAGGAAGAAAAAGAGAAAGTCCTGTGTAAAGAAAATAAAGAAAGAGCTTGCGCTGGCCTCCGATGGTCATGACGAGCAATCAAGGATATTCATTCGTAATGGATCACCATGATATCGCTCCCTCTCCCACTCCTCCCTTGTGATAAATAATCTGACTGGAACATGAAAATTGGACTGGCGATTATTACTATTACCATCATTAATATCTTCCCTCCTTTCTCCCCATCCATTCTTTTCCACAGGACTGGAATGGATGGGAAAAAACAGGTTTTCTTGATGTAATCCTTTTTTCTGAGTGATTCCTTTACGTATAGTCGACTCTTATATTTGTACCTATATCTATTATTTTTTCAATTTCAGTTTTACAGATATTATGATCAACTAAATAAAAAGCGCCAAAACAGATCAAATAAAAGGAGACTTATGATTAGGGAAGATGACGAAGAATTATTAAACAACCTAATTTTGGCCCTGGCATACGGAGACAGCCTCGTAAAGAGAGCGACAGATAGAGACAGGAAGCGATAAGGAAACCATGAGAGAAATGGAGAGATAGATGAAAATAGAAAGAGAAGTAGAGAGAGAAAGGCAGTCCGAGGAAGCGGTGACAAGAGGGAGAGAAAGAGAGAGAAAAAACGTGAGAGAAAGAAAGAGAGAGAAACAGGGAAACAGACGAAAACAGAGACATGTAGAAAAACACGGGAGAGAGAGAATTAGAGGTGGAGAAAGTGAGAGAGAGGAAGATATAGAAAGAGAGAGATACTTAGAGGGAGAAAAAGGGAGAGATAAGAAGATATAGAAAGAAAGAGAGAATTAGAGGGAGAGAAGGTGATAGAGAGGAAGATATAGAAAGAGAGGGAAGAGAGATAGTGAGAGAAAAAGAGAAAGAAAGAGAGGGACAGAGAGATAGATACAGAAAGGAAAAGAAAGACAGAGAATGAGAGGGAAAAAAGACAAAGTGGGAGAGAGAAAGAGAGAGAAAGCGAGACAGAAAGAGGGGGGAAAGACAAAGTGAGAGAGAGTAAAAGAGGGAAAGAGAGATAGAAGGTGAGAGGGAGAAAGAGAAGGAACGAGACATTTAAGTGAGGAAGCAAGAGAGAGAAAATCAGAGAGGGAAAGGGAGAAAAGGAGAGAAAAAATAAGAGAAAAAGAGTGAAAGGGAAAGAGAGAAAGTGAGAGAGGGACAGGGAAGAAAGAGAGAGGGAAAAACGGAGAAAAGACGAAAGGAAAAGCGCAAGAGTAGAAAGGAGAGAAAAAGTCCGAAAGGAGTCAATGAGAGATGTCAGTGAAAAGATAGGCAAAGAGAAACAAAGAGAGGATATGCTAAATAGGAATACAGAATAGTAACCACTGGGAGCAAAAGATTGAGAGCAAGAGGGCCAAAGGTGGGGTCAAAGAGAGAGACAGAAAGGTGAGATGGAGGGTGAAATGGCGGGAAAAATCAAATAGAGACTTGAACCAGAAAAAGAGTTTGAGTGTGTGTATCCAAAGAAATTCAAAAAGTAGCCGAGACAAGCGAGAACCCGTGTGAAAAAGTAGTACATATGAAGGACCGAGATGATTGAGAGTAAAGTGAGGCATATGTGTTACGTTCGAAGTGAGAGAGAGAAAAAAAAGTGAGAAAGAAAGGGGGAGAGGGAGAGGGAAAGAGAGGGAGAGAGAGAGAGAGAGAGAGAGAGGGAGAGAGGGAGAGAGAGAGAGAGAGAGGGAGAAAGACTATTTAAAATCTGAGTCAATATATTAGTGGGGTGAGAATTGAAAAGGATCCTCTCCCCCTCCCCTCGTTTCCCCATTTACCATATAAGTCCGTAGAAAGGCGTGTGTAGGAGGGCTGGAGAAGAAAAGCTGAGAGGATCTCCTTTCAAGGCTTCAAATTACATGGAAATGATTTTCTTGTGCCGCCAGCTCAGGCCTAGTGTCATCACCATCCAAGTCATCATCACTGCCATTACCTCCACTAAAAATCCCCCAAAGGCTCCCTCCATCCTCCCACTTCCGCCCCAAGAGAAGAGCATTTTTCCTTCATTGAGAAAAGATCTAGCTTACAGAAACTAGAGCTTCCTTCAAAGGAATTACCTCCTACACCTTTTTTTTTTAAATTCCATAGGAAGACATCTTTATTATTAAAAAATTTTGAACTACCTATAGTTATGGGAGAAAAGCTGATTTTTGCCAACCAGCCCATTTTCCTACAATTTTATGGGACCATTTTCACCTCTAGGCCCAGGCTTCTTCATGGGTTTGGGGTAATAATTGGAAGAATGGAAAGGCCTGGAGGGTAAATTTTGAGGAAAATTTTGCATCAGAAATTCTAATTAATTTTTGGAAGCAAATGAGCGATAAAAAGGTAGGTAATTAGGGCCAGAATGATTTTTTCGGTGTTTTAAAGCCAATTGTGACTAAATGTCATTCGGAAAATAGGGATATAAATTCTCAATAGGAATGAGTTCAAAATTCCCGCGGAAATGCAATAATTCCATTAACCGTATTTCTGGAGATATTCAAAATTTCCAGGGAAATTTCATAACTCCATTCCAGCAGCAAAATCAAAAAAGTAATTTTGTTAACAGTAAAGAGTATTAAGCAAACCTGGAGATGATACATATTGAAGGATAGCTAAAAAGTGTTTTGATGGCGTCAACCTTTGACATTTGTCGATTTAATAATTTGCATTCAAATGAAAATATGTAAGTATTTCGGAATATTTGTTTTTGGAATTTATTTTATTTTTCCCGCCTCTTTTAGATGATCCTACCGAAATAAATTTGCAAATAAAAGCGTTTAAATTTTGTAAATAATATTTTTTTGAATTTTGGCGATTTTTTTCCAAGACTTTCCCCAGAATTAATGCTTAAATAAATTGTGTGCAAAAAATTGAGGGCCCAATTCAATATTTGATTTGAAGCCATTCGATATTTTTTTGAATTAAATACAAAGCCAAAATAGTATAGCTAAAGAAAATTGGCGGAACGAGCTTCCATTTTAAAATCTGATATTTATTCCATAAAATATATGCAATTCCCCAGCTCTCATTCCAGCAAATGTAAAATCCGGTTTTCATTCATTTTTCTTCTCTCATTCCCCCAAACCAAGCAGAAATTCAATCTCTCCCAAGTGAAAATCCCCTGTGAATTTTCAAAAAAGGATCAGACCTAGAAACCCCTAAAAAAATTGGGGGAGATTGAAACCTTTCCCTTCCGAAAAAAAAAAATGTGTGGGAATGGAATATGGAACAATTTAAATTATGTGACAGTTTATCCCAGCTCCCTTCCATCCTCCCTAATCCTCCGCCCAAAAAATTTCTCACTCCCCCTCCGCTCTCTCATCTCTATTTTCTCCCTCACCTCGTCAAACATTGGAGTCACGCAATGCTAAATGGATAGGAATATGCGGGGCTTATAGACGGCTTTGTACATGCATGGCATGTATTTTCTCCTTCTGCCCCAAATTGCAAAAGTCTGCTCTCCATGTGTCTGTCACTGTCTCCATTTATGCATGGATTCCTCTTCGTTTTTGCTATTTCCTCCTCTCATCCCTTTTTGATTCTCCTTTCCCATCCCTTTCTGTCTCTATTTCTTTTTGGTCATCCTTCTTCCTTATTTCTCTCAATGCCTTTTCTCTTTTCTCCTTGTTTTTCTCGCATCACAATGCTTTTCACATAATTTTCCTTCTCCGTATACGTTTGTGATCTTTTTTGATTCTATTTTCAGCTCTCATTTTCAAGATTTTAAAATTGTATTTTCAGCGCTCTTTTTCGGAATTTTAATTCTATTTTCATCTTCCCATCTCTTTCCTCTTTTAAATTTTAATTTCGTCTCTTTTCCTTCACTTCAATGCCATATTCCTGTCTTCATTTGCTCCTTTTAAATTGTATTTTCCTCTCCCTCTTTACTATCTTCATTGACTTTGTCTCTTTCTTTTATCAGTTTTAGTTGCATGTTCATGTGCCCGTCTCTATTGCCCTTGAAACTGTTCATATTTACATCCCTTTGTTTACTATTTTATTTTCATTGTTCATATTTTCATCTCTCTTTTTAGAATTTTGTTTTAGTTATTCATATTTACATCTCTCTGTTTAGAATTTTGCTTTAATTTTTATAATGTTCATCTTTCTATTTACTTATTTTAATTGTTCAAATTTTCATCTCTCTATTTATTTATTTTAGCTGTTCAAATTTTCATCTCTTTATATATTTATCTTAATTGTTCGAATTTTCATTGCATGATGTATCGATTTTAACTGTTCGAATTTTCATCTTTCGATTTATTTATTTTAATTGTTCACATTTTCCTCTCTTTCTCTTTATATTTATTTTAATTATGCTTTCATCTCTTAATTTACCACGTTTACCTTTATTTTCATCTGTCTCTCTTCTTCTTTATTAAACGCTTTTTCATTGATCTCTCATTGACACTCCTTTAATTGCACTTTTACATATCTGTTCAATCTATTCATAATTTGTACACATTTCTGTTCATCTCGTTTAATTCCAATCTAAATTAAATTAAATCTTCTACTCGTCCTATCGTATTGTTTAGTTTCTTCTGGAGTCATTTTCTTCCTTTGAATTTACTCTCCCTCTCTTGATTTTCCTCTACATGGACTCTCTATATAACAACTCTCCTTATAACAACTTTTTCTCTATAACAACTTTATTTTTCAGCCCTTCGCATAAGTAGTGTACATATTAAAAGTTCCATATAACAACTTTTCCAAATAACAACCATTTTTGCCCTTCCCCTCATGGTTGTTATAGCGAGAGTCCACTATTAGCTGCAATTTCTCTCTCATTTTCTCTACCAGTTGTATTTCCAAACTCCCACTCTCAGAGGTCTCTCTTAGTTATTATCTGACCCTCTTTCCCTACTCTCTCCTTTTATATCTCTTTGCTTCCTCTATTTACCTTGCTGCCTTCATCTCTCTCCAACTACTTTTTGCTCCCCTTCTCTCACTTCAGGGGAGAATACACTGGGAAATAAAATGTAAAAAAAAATGAGGTCTCATCTCTCGCTTCCCTCCGCCCCCTGCTCTTCATTTCATGCATAAAACACTATCAAAAAGAGTCTCATCTTTTCAACCCTTTACAAAAGAGGCATAAGGACAAGCCCATGGAGGATAAAAGAGGGAATGAGAGAGAGAGAGAGAGAGAGAGAGTCAAACACACAACCAGATTTACAATTAAGATCGATCCCGTATGCCTGGGAACATCACCAAGAGATTCAATCTCTGACACAGGTGTAGTAGCTTTATTCCGTGAGCCATTCTCCTCCCCTCTCTCTCTCTCTACGGATCTGTCACTCTCCTTTTTTATAAAATAACTAAAGCTACTTACAAATTTTAAGTCTCTTCACACACGCCCAGGGAGAATGAAAAAGAAAGAGAGAGAGAGAGAGAAAGGCCTGGGAAAAGAAACGTTTACTATTTGATCACAAAGACGAGGATCTTCTCTCTCTCTCTCTCTCTTTCTCTCTCTCAATCTTTCTCCATCTCCCTAAATCTCTCATTCTCTCTCTTTCCTGCTATAAAATCCCAACTTTGTCAAAGACGGAATAGTTAAAAGAGAACCGACACGGGGAAAGTAGATGAGGCCAACGAGAAAGGCAAATGAGAAGATGAAGAAGGGAAATAAAGATGAGGGAGGGATATATACGCCCAAAAAAAGGATGTACATTCATATGTGCATACATCTACGGAGATATAAGCGGTATATAAGAAGAGAATAATAATTCCTTCTTGATTTTCACACACATTGACACATTCCACTTGGTGCTTCCTTATTTGCTCGTCACGGTAAGACTTCATGGAAGAATAATATCAGGAGGAGCAGACAGGAGGGGAGAGATGAGGAGGAATTCGTAGGTAGATTTAGGTAGAGAGAGGAGGAGAGAGAGAAAGAGAGGGAGACAGAGAGAGAGAGAGAGAGAGAGAGAGAGAGAGAGGATAAAAAAGCTCGGAGCACAGTTTCAATTTGCCATGTGTTAGTTCTCTTAATGCAAGACTGTGGTTCGCTCCTATTTGCATTTCCTTATTACTCCCCATCACCATGAGCAAAGATTCAATTACTCCGGGACCTCGACTTAATACTTTAGTAAGGCAGCCAGTGAGACATGGAGAAACAAAGGGTTATATAATATAAAAAAAGGAGTGTGGGGGAGGAAACCTTGAGAGGAGAGAAAGAGACAGGAAATGAGAGGGATAGTTGCGGGAGGAAAAAAGAATGATGACAATTCGAGAGGGAAGAGAGAGAAAGAGAGAGAGAAAGAGAGAGAGAAAGAGAGCGAGAGAGAGAGAAAGAGAGAGAGGAAGAGAATGAGACAAGGCTAGAAATGAAAAAGTCCTGATTTACCAGAGAGAATTGGAAGGGAGATACAGGGCCATTGGAAAAGACTCTCGGGGAGAAATCAAAGGGAGAAAGGGTGTTAAAAGGGATGGAGAGAAATAGAGAGAGAAATAGAGAAAAGGTGGGAAAAGAAAACAGGTCGTGGGAAGCGTATTATTCCCATCGCATATTGACACTCACACTCTCTTTTCCCGAACAAGCTTAGTCAATCTTGACAAATTGTCCGCAGTCATTTGCATAATTCTCATTCTTCCCTTTATATTCACGCCGGAGGCTGTCAAAGATCTCTCTCCCAATCTTCGGCTCTCTTTCTCCATTTCTGTCTCAATCCATAAATTTTCTTTTGCTATTTCTTTCCTTGAATTTTTCCTATTTTCCGCTTTTCTCTTTTTTGATCTACTCTCTTTTGCTTTACTCACCATCACTATCTGTTTCTCTCTCTTTCTCCCTTTTTCTTTATCAGTTTCTCTCCCCCCTTCTCCCCTTTTCTTTATCAGTTTCTCTCTTTCTCCCTTTTTCTGTATCAGTCTCTCTCTCTTTCTCCCTTTTTCTTTATCAGTTTCTCTCTCTCTTTCTCCCTTTTTTTTATCAGTTTCTCTCTCTTTCTCCATTTTTCTTTATCACTTTTTCTTTATCAGTTTCTCTTTCTTTCTCACTTTTTCTCTCTTTTTGTCCTTGTTTCTTTATCACTTTCTTTCTCTCGTTCTCCCTTTTTCTCTTTCTTTCTCCCTTTTCTATCTTTTTGTACTTTTTTCTTCATCACTTTTTCTCTCTTTTCGTCCTTTTTTATTTCTCATTTTCCCTCTTTTCGTCCCTTTTTATTTCTCGCTTTCTCTCTCTTTTCGTCCTTTTTAATTTCTCTCTTTCTCTCTCTCTCTTCGTTATTTTTTATTTCTCACTTTCTCTCTCTTTTCGGGCTTTTTTGTTTCTCATTTTCTCTCTCTTTTCGTGCTTTTTTGTTTCTCATTTTTTCTCTCTTTTCGTCCTTTTTAATTTCTCACTTTCTCTCTTTTCATGTTTTTTTGCTTCTCACTTTCTCCCTCTTTTCATGTCTTTTTCTTTCTCATTTTCTCGCTCTTTTCGTCCTTTTTAATTTCTCGCTTTGTCTGTGTTTCCACTCTCTCGTTTCTTCTCTCGCTTCCTCTTTTTTTCTTACGGTCTCTCTTTTTTATACTCTCTCGTTCTCTTTTTCTCTTTTCATTCTCAACTTTCATTTATACTTACTTTCATTCATCTTTTCATTTTTGTCATTCACCCTTGTACTCTTTTTCACCCTTCAGCCCTTTATGTTTCCCTTTATGTTTTAACGTTTGTCATCCCCCTTTCCCCTTTTATCTCCTCTACTCCCCTTTTATTTTCTTCTCTTCCTCTTCCCTTTTCTCTCTCTTCCTTTCTCTGTTTATCTTCTTGTGGATTATAGGGCACGCACAAGTATTGTGTCTGTAATATCCAACACACGCAGCAGCCATATATGTACGCACATGCATTTTAATACAAGACATATATGTATGTACCTATGTATTATATACTAGATTTTCACCTAGTAAAAGCTCGGAGAGCCATCTTACAAACGGCCGCTCAGACCCGGCCAACTTTAGAGCCCCGGCCAACTTTCGAGCTTTTACGGTATGCATGAAGTATGTATGTATGTATTTATGTATGTATGTATTTATGTATGTATGTATAATGTATACATATAAGGTAACATTATGTATATATAATTACAATTCAGACTATATACAGGTTATATTCAGACTGAGTAAAGAATTTCTAAGGAAAATGTCTTAGAACACACCTTTGGGCTTAAAATTAGAATTCGAGTCCAGTTGCAAGGGTGAAGACTCCAGGAGGGGACTGGTGTGGAAACTGGAGTCTGATCCTCCTCCTTGTCCTCCTCCCCTCCCATCACTCCCATACATACTAGAGGGCCTCATTCCCCCCAAATAACTCGGAGGTGATCCGCTTCCTACTTGGAAAAGGAACAAAAAAAATACCAAAAATCATAGTATTTTCTTAGCCACACAATTCCTACCAAGATATCCAATAATGAAGCATAATTACTAGAATAATTATAATTATTTTAATTAAAACACTTTAAAAGTAAAAATATTATTTAAAAAAACATGTATTTTTAAAACAAAATATAATTTTGAGTCAAAAGAGAAAACTGACCAAAAACCAGGAGATAAATGTGTGCCGTGAGTTTGGGCTCCGTATTCACTTGACACTCAAAGGCCCCTTCGTCCCTCTTGCTCACCCTTTGGATCTTGAGCGTCCAGGAATTGTGAAGTTTCCCCTGTCGAAGGAGGCTCACTCGGGGGTCGGAGGTGTAGACGTGATTGCCCGAGGTCAAGATATGGAGGTCACGTCTCCGGATCCAAGAGACCTGACAAAAAATAATTGATTGCGTGTTGATTTTAATTTATCCCCTTTTTCCTCTTTCTATTATATATGCTCTCCCCAGGCTGTTTTTCTATGTTTTAGCCATATTTTCGCAAGAAGGAGACTGTTGGGGGAAACCACGTCCTGTGGGAGGTGGGAGGGAATCCGGACGAATCCAATTAATCGTCTGTAGGATGCAGATGGTGGGTATAAACAAAGGTAAACATAGTGTGTAATGACCCAGTTTGGGGCAAGTGGTAAACAATTGTAATTATGTGCGTCTTGCGGTCCCCCACATCAAAGTTGGGGTAAATCATAATTATAGCGAAGGGACGAAGGGAATATTTTTGGGGGGAATTATGCAATTTTGGGACTTTAATACGTATTTAGGTACATATCTGTGCCTGTAGAGCGGGAGATTAGAGGTTAGTAATGCTTTCACCGCAAACGTTCGACATTTCCTTTTTGGGAAACCTCAGAATCCTGCAACGGAGGCGGTACTTATATTTAATATAAGATATGTATATGTTGTATTACTATACCAATACTTTAGAGGTGACTGATTTTGAGTGCGTATACATTTCCGTTTTTTTTTTGTGAATGTTCAATGTGCTAATTTTGAGATGTGAACCAGAGCAGATTGTTTTTTTTGGGGGTGGGATATCAATTTTAATTACAAACCTTATTCTTTCTAGTTTGTCACACATTTCTTTCTTTTCATCTTTGTCTGTATACGATATTTGTTCGGCTCATTTCTTATCTGATATTCCCGTCTATTTCTTCCTATTTATTTTGTTTTCTTTCTTTTTTCTTCAATCTCTTCTTTCGTTCGTTTTGCTATTGTTTTTTCCATTTTTCTAAACCGATCATTCTCTATCATCTTCTGTGCTTTTTGTCCTTTTCTTTTTTTATTCTCTCTTGTTGTTCTCTCCCAAATTGTGCTTTTCTTGTTTATTCTTAGTCATTTCTCTCTCGCTTTCCACAAATTTTGCTTTCTCCATTCTTTGTCGTCTTCTCTAATTGTTGCTTTCTCCTTTTTCGCTCGTCTTCTCGATTTGTTGCTTTCTCCATTCCCTCGTTTTTTTCTTTCTCCTTTCACTTTTTGCCTCTCGTTTTTCTTTCTCCTTTCACTTTTTACCTCTCGTTTTTGCTTTCTTCGTTCACGTTTTGTCTTTCATTTTTTCTTTATATTTTCTCTAGCTTTCTTCTCTCATTTTTCTACATTTTTTCCGTCTTTCTGTTTTCTCTAGCTTTCTTGTCTCTCATTTTTCTATATTTTTTCTGTCTTTCTGCTTTCTCTAGCTTTCTTGTCTCTCATTTTTCTATATTTTTTCTCTCTTTGTGTTTTCTCTAGCTTTCTTGTCTCTAATTTCTCTCTCTATTTTCTCTCTTTCTGATTTCTCTAGCTTTCTTGTCTCTCAGTTTTCTATATTTTTTCTCTAGCTATTCTTTTCTCTCTCTTTCTCGATTTCTCTCCTTTCTTCATGTTTGCTCTGTTATTTTATTTCTCGTTTTCTCCCGTTTAACTTACGTGATTTATCCTTCTCTTGTTTCGCTTTCACTGAATCAAAATATTACTTTGTTCATGATTTTCCCTTGTATTTATTTTGCCCTCCTTGTGCTCATTTGGCCTCTGATGTGCTTCCTCATGAATACTTCTTTTACTCCAGATGATTTTTGAAGGATGATTTCCGTTTTCAAAAACAAAAACCATGTGGACTCCAACATAATTTATTGGTCTCATTAAATAGTTATCCATCCCTTTTGTCCCTCCCGTTTGAACTCCCACTTATCTCTCGAATCTTTCCGTATTTATCTTTTCATGATATCATTCAACAATTCTCGCCAGTATCTTATTTTTCCTGGCTTGTTTTTGTCTTTGTCCAAATTTCCCATTTTATATCCTTCTTCCTTCTGCCAACACATCTTCCCCCGTCTCTTTCATCTCCGACTACTCTAAAAAAAAACGTGCACTTTTGACTTTGTGATTGTACAATGTGCCTATACAAAAAACGATAACATAGTTAACCCCCATGTAAATGAGCATTGGCCCTTGTTGCGGAAGAAGGAGTAACATGCGTACATGGGCGGCTGGGAGTGGGAGGCAATAAAGTTTAACGAGAAGTGTGGGAAAAGTGTGCTACATGGTAGATTTTATAGCATTTATTATGTATACATCTCCTCCTTTCCCCTCTTAAGAGAGGCTTCTACGACCAAATACAAACCGGGCGTCTACATTTTTACGGCTCCCTCCCGCAAAAAAAAAAAAATTACTTGTGTACATAGCTCCAAATGCAAATGACAAGCTGCTTTCAATTCCAATCCTTTGGAACTTCCTTCCACTTTTCCTTCTCTTTTCCCCCTTCCCCTCCCCCCCAGAAAAAAAGTTTCTTTCACCACAAAACAGTATTGGAAGTTACCAAAGAGGATCCTCTCCTTGGGTGGGCGGCACGAAATGTGTACATGTATGATTTTTTCCTACGCCAACCAACTTGTTCCAATTACGTTTTTTTTTGCAATATACAGGGTGGACCTGATTTCCTTTCAAGTTTTTTAGAACCATTTTGCACTACTATTGTGGAGTCTCTCTATTGAGTCGACTCTCTCCATTACGGTTCCCCTTAAATCAACAAATTTTCCTCTTCATAACGAAAAATGGTTATGTAGAAGAGAAATTTCTATGTCAATAATTGGAGGAAGTTTTTGAGGGAAGTATTTTCTGGTGACGTAATAGAGAGAAAACCGGTATAAGGGAGCCCGTTATGGAGAGTCGACTGTAACAGCATCCAACGGCACCAAAACTTTTGCTGCTATAGAAGGAATGCTGTTATAGAGAACACTTTTTCATTATACATGCTATGTACAAGCTGCAACTAATTTCCTGATGTTATAAAGAATATGCTGTTATAGAAAGACTCCACTGTATATACAGTCGAACCTCTCTATAACAGTTCTCCTAAAATCAGCATATTTTCCCCGTTATAACGAAAAACCGTTATAGAGAACTGCAATTTCTATGTTAACAATTGGAGAAAGTTTTTGAGGGAGGCATTTTCAGCCACCGGTATATAGAGTAAACCGTTATAAGGGAGCCCGTTATAGAGAGGGTCGACTGTAGTATACAGTGGTTTTCCCTATGGCGGTTTGAATGAATCCCCCTTAAGGCCTTACCATGATAAAACCCTTTTCTATGACGGTGATTTTATCCCAGTTTTTTCTCTAGAACGGGGAAGTTTTGAATCCCCCGCCATTTCAGCATCTTTCCCTATAACGGTTTTAGACCACGCCCAAGTGCACTCTGCTCTCTGTATTGGTTTTTTCTCTAGTTTTGCATCCCCCGTCATTATGTCTGTTTATAACGGTGTTAAGCCACGCTTTCCCATACTTTACCCTCTACAACGGTTTTTCCTGTAACGGAATGGTTTTCCAGATCACACAAACTTACGGTTTTCTCTGTAGCGGTTTTTTATTATTCCTTATATCGGTTTTCACTATACAGTGAAGTCTCTCTATAACAAGTCGATAATAACATTTCGATATACATAGCAACATTATTTTTTCCGCCCTTCGTTCATGTAAAGATTATTATCTTTGCTCTATATAACAGCATTCCCCTGTCAAAATATTTTTTCTCTTCCCGTCAGTGTTGTAATAGAGACACTCCACTGTTAAATGAAACTTCGTTTTGCCAAACCGTTACAGAGGGAGTCGATTTAAATCATTCAAACCTCGAGTTTCCAAGTTTTGTTTGCCTCCATTTATTCCTGTTTAAATCCAGACGTGTTCATATTTGTGTTGATTGTACGCCATTTAAATTTCTCCCGCGACACAGAGCAAACGCTGAATCAACGGACAAAAGTTTTGGCCAAATAATATTTTATTTCCTGCATGCTAGACCAGGTTGTTCAACTTTTCCGGGGGAAAATCACGCTGTACAAACCCTGGAAAATTGTTCCTTGGGGTCGTCCCCAAGACAAAAAAAAGGCATTTTGTTCCCTTCACTTAAATTCCTCCAGGTTGCCCCATCGAATTGGTAATTTTGCTGATGTAACCCCGTCAAAGTGAAAGCTCTCTTTCTCCTTGTGTTTGTGCAAAAAAAAGACCTAGAAAAAAGTTGCTTTCGCCCAACTTGTTCCCTTAATGAGATTGAAGATATTCCGCTCCAGTTGTGTCAATCAATAGATTGGAGACGAACAGCCCTAACCTTCCGCATTTGAAGGTGTGGCAAGGGCCTGTTTTTGTTTTCAATTTCCTCCTTAAAGAGACATTTGGGCACATTACGGAAAGGAAAGGGGTTGAATTCAAATTTTCGTGGGTCAAAAGTCCTTGGGATGAGAACTTGGGAAAATCTTGGAAAATTCCTGATTTATTTTCTCCATAAATAAAGCTCGCAGATCCTCAATTTCCTCCTGAAAATTTCTCTTTAGCTTGAAAAATCCCATGACGGACCTACTCCATATTGATTCTTTCCTGAACAACATACAAGGAGAGAACTTGTCCTTTCCAACGGAAAACCCACCTTTTCCCTTAATGAATGAAACGTTTTCTTCCGCCTCTCGCATTCCTCGTGATGTAAAAATAAGTCGAAGAACCGTGAAATTCCGAGGGCGTTTTTTTCCAATTCAAAACAGCCGTAGAAATTCGTGAAAAAGTGTGAAATAAAACCATTAAATTTCTATTCACATGGCAAAACTGTCTTTTTTTAATTTAATTTCTTTTTTTGTCTGCTTGAAATTTCAAGGAGAATATATTTTGGGACAAACACATGTGTGGGTGTGGGACAAAAATAAAATGAAAAAAAGCCCGACAAAGTGAAGGAGACGGCATGGGGCGAGTGTCAATTAAGGCCGAGATTGAGGTGAGCTCGTGGATTCCGATTTTCCCCATGTCTCCTGTCAATTTACCGGACTTTGCGCATTCTTCACAGGTTTCCCTCTGCCCTGATTTGGCCGATGACGATTCGGGTTTTACTTTCTTTATTTTCTCCTCCTTTCATCCTATTTGCTTTCTGTTTTAGTTTTACCATGTTTTTTTCCCACATTTTCCCCTTTTCCTACCAATTCCAGTTACAGTCGACTCTCTCTACAACGGTTTAGCCAAAAGTAGCTCCACTGAACCGCATAGACGAAGACTAATATAGGGATGAGTACAAAACCGCTACAGGTTTCTCCAGCTTACAGGTTTCTCTATATAGTCGACTCTCTCTATAGCAGCACCCTATAAAGCATCAAATTTCGCTTGTTATAGCGAAAAACTGTTATAGAGAACAGACATTTCTATGTTAACA
>JAQGBT010004184.1:0-17286 GCA_034698585.1 Disparrhopalites patrizii | reverse complement strand
AGATGTCCCTGTTTATAAAAAAGCCTCACAATTACAATTACACGCATATATACAATTTACGTGACTTATTAAACAAGGATGACTTATTACAACGGTATTGTGCTTTACCAAATAGCTGAAAGATGTTCGCGTAGATCTTGGCGGCTATTCCAAATTCCCCGTAGTAGAATAATAAGCCCCAAACAAAGGTGCCTCCGAACGCGCAGGTCACCGCCAGGTGAAGGCTGAAGCCCTGCACACTGAAATACCCGGCAATGGTCAGGGTCTGCGCCAATCTGATTATTAAGAACAAGATATGGACGGCAGCCAAGACATAAAAAAAGTCGTGTAGCCATCGCCTCCAACCCCGAAGAATTGGACGAAATCTCCCAGTCCTCACGTCTAGATTCGCAGGTAGCAGTCCGAACCCGGCGAGGAATTGGAAAAATTTTAAACTCGATGAAACTTCAGTCGATGTCAGCATTGTGTTAAAAAGGATTTTCAATACTTCTCTGGCCGTATGTTCGACTGAACGCTCAAAAGGTTGGCAGAAAGTTTCGTTTATAAATAATACAAAATTTTATAGACTTGCTGAATGCATCAGTAGCAAATATGAAATGAATACGTGACTATTATATGTGCCGATGGGATTATATTTAGCCTAATTTTCAGTCGGATGTCGTTTTGCTGTATCCGACTGAAATAATCGACGATTTCAAGACGTTTATGTAATAAATGGATTATTTTCTATGTATGATTATTGCTGGCACACAAGGAAAAGGAAGAGGCTTCTTGCTGCAGCCATTACCTCATTATTTTTTTGGCATCGCCCAGCTACAAACATGTCTAGGGATTCCCACAAATTTATTTCATATTTATTTTCTCATATTTTTACACACACTTCGTACATTTATTTTCTACGCATTTATTTGTACACATTTATTTTCTCTTTTATTACGCAATTCCTACACATATCTCGCCATTACGACTGAAACCCAGAATTTTCCAAAACATATTAAAAGGTAATGTATTCATCGCTCATAATGTCGACGAATTGCGTTAAATACCGTTATAATTGACATTAGCAGAAGGTTTAACTGGTCCATTAGCGTCACTAAGAAATTTTAAGGGTTCTCTACGCACAGACTGAAAAATACAATAACCACATATCCACGTAATTTTGCTAAAATGTTAAATTTCTGTAAAAGAAACCAATGAAACTGTGCCCTTGAAAATTTCAAGGGATGTTAAATAGAAAAAGTTAATGCTAACGAAGTATTTGATTCTGGCTCAATACACATGGAATACATATTAATTGTGTTCTCTATAACATCATTCCTTTTATACCACCAAACTTTTGGGTTCCGTTGGACGCTGTTATAGAGAGACTCCACTGTATATAGAGATTTCCCTGTACTGTTATAGATAGAAAATGCTGCTAAAGTGAAAAAAATGAGGTCTAAGCTAAGGAAAACCCCTTTAGCAAACATGGGAACTATTTATGTACACTCCAAGGATTATTTGCTTATTATATCGAATGTGATGGAAATCGATTGAAAAAAGCTTTTAACAGCTACCCTAATTTCGACAAAATACAATTTCTTCCCCTGTTCAGACCAATAGACAAGAATTTGCAATTCCAACGAGCTCGGAAAATGGCGGTGGCAGCAAAATCATTGTCTTCAATAGGAAGTCAATTAGATTACAAGAAGGACAATACAACTGCATACAATACCTCAAGAATATCATCAGATTTCCGATGGACGTTGTATCTTCTTCGAATTTTTGGTCTTCACCCAATTGTATTCTCTGAAAAAAGATCAGGGACAGAACATTCGGAGAAAACCAGCGCGATCCTTGTCTCCGTCGTCAGTTTGAGCTCGAATGTGAGGACAACTTTTAGAGCAACGGACGGGCCGTATCGAGTTCATTACAAATTTTGGACTAGCCCAGTGTCTTTGTATTCGTATGTCGTCTGTGGCTGCAGCGTCTTCTGCATGATTTGGACATTCATTGACATTACGTTTGGCATGCCATATCCCGTTGACATGTGAGTTCCTCGCATTTTATGCCAATATTTCTGTTGATCACCTTCACATGATGTAACTTTGTATTGAATGCACCAAGGCATGACATTCGAGAATATTTGAATTAAAATTCGAATTAAAATACGTCTTTTTCATAATTATGAATACAAAATTAAATTTCAGATATCTAAAATATGAATACTAATTCCAATACAATTTTATTCAAATTTTCCGACATATGAATACGCATTCAAATGCTTTTCTAATATTTTAACAATTTATTTCTAATGCGATCTGGCATAATTTGTAGATTAAGACAAACGCAAATTCAATACAATAAATTGTTAATTGACTCCGTAACTCTGATTTGGCAAAAATCGATGCTTTCAAGGACGAAATTGATATATTGCTGCCAATTAAAAAATCATCGTTACAATACCTTGAGTTTGCAAAAAAAAACTTACCCGAAGGCGGGAATAAGCAATATAATGAAGTAATTTTCGACTACCAATAAAGTATCGAAACCCAAATGTCTGAATACGAATTTGAATTTCGAATGTATTTATAATTACAAATTCCAATTAAAATATTTTTCTCACAAAAATGTGCGTACTAATTCCGATTGAAATACTGAGAAATATTAATATAATTCCGATTGGAATTTGAATACCGATTCAGATTTCATACCTTGGAATGCATGCAGGGCTGTTCTAAGATTTTTTTTTGTCAGATTAAAGATTACAATTAGCTTTTATTTTTATTTTAGATTATGGATTAACAATTACCAATTAGTGAAGCGGATTTGGGTGATTAGATTTTTAGATTAATCTTTTCTTTTTAAGTGCAACCAAATCATTAATGACTACTTAATCCAATTAGATGAAATAATAAAATTACCTAATTCTAAAATTAATTAACAAATTAAAGGATGAAATGCAATTTCAGTGAATTAAATGCTACTTATAGCCTTTAAGAGCACCTAACTCTCAAAATTATTATTGGTAAAACTGGAATGATTTGGCTCGAAGTTTTTCTTAGAAATAATCTTTCAATCTAATCCATTTTTATTATATAGAAATTTATTATTAGAATTTAATACTACATTGTGGTCCTTCTTACATTATGGATTAACGATTAGTTTAATAAAATTATAAACTCAGCTATTAGAATCAGGAATTAGGTAATTGGTAATCGTTTTGGCTAGATTATATTTGTGGTCCTTAATAGGTAATCTGTAATCTTTTATAGACAGTAAATATACAAATTACTCCTATGCAAAGCACGCAAACTCTGTTTTTGAATATTTTCACGTCTGAGAAAAATGGTTGAAAATGAATTGTTGTATATTTTACAGCATACACTTTAACAGTAATTTCAGCCCTCATAACATAATTAATCGGGTCACACTGGCAGCCCAGCTAATAGGCTTCATAATTCTGCACATTGAGAGATTTATGACGTCAGCCACACTTGCACGTTGGCTCAATGGTTGGGATGAATTTGAGTACGAATTCCGAAGCCAGTTTCAAGCTCATTCATTTGAAATGAATAATGCTCGGCTCAAATTTGGCTCAAGCATCTACGTAATCGGAGTCGCCTTTTTCATTGTTCTCACTCACATGTGGCCCAGTTTTCTTCCCTTTGGATTTCAAGGTCCTTGGAGGTTCGCGGTGTATTTGTGGATCAACATAATTATGTTTGTTGTCCCCGCAATGGAGGACGGCAAGACAATTCACGTGTGTCGGGTTCTGCAAGTCTCCTATCGAAATGTAAGCATTACGTGTTCTATTATTTAATTCAAATTAAAGTTTATTTTTTCGAAAAAATTATGACAACCCAAACAAAATCAAAAACTGTTTTCCTATGTAGAAATAGAATGTTAGCAAGATTTTTTTAATGTTTCATTTGTGATCAGATTGTAAGCTATGCTATCACATCTATTGTAAAGATGTTTCGAAACACCCTCGTGATTGTTTTTAATTTTCATTTGTTGAAAATTGATTTCTTTTATTTTTGCTGGCTGCACCAAAATCGAAGCTTCGTACAGCAGTTGCAAATCGGGTTGAACAAGGCCGGCAAACCCTGACCACTCGAGATGTAATTGGCTGGAAGAAAGTTGCTCTTCTTTTGCGTCAGCAGATTAAAGGAGCGACGTATTGCGTTACGGGTTGGCTGATTGCACAAATTCTTCAATCAGTTTTCATCCTGTCCGCAGGACTGTACATTATTTACACTTTTGTTGCCTACAAAAACGTATTGAAGCCGGAGAAATCAGTTTATTTTGCCCTCAGCGTTGGTTTTTGCACTATGGTCTGTGTTCGCATTTACGCCGAGGTCCGATTTGCGCATGGCGTGTATGACGAAGTAAGTTCAAAATACACACAATTTTTATTTTTTATGATTGGATGTTATCCAGAAAAAATACCATGATGTCATCAAATATGGTTTTAT
Source organism: Disparrhopalites patrizii (assembly GCA_034698585.1). Taxonomy (NCBI): domain Eukaryota; kingdom Metazoa; phylum Arthropoda; class Collembola; order Symphypleona; family Sminthuridae; genus Disparrhopalites; species Disparrhopalites patrizii. Next base: position 12,829 of record JAQGBT010004184.1, on the reverse strand, counting down.
ACATATTTATAATTTATTTATTTATAATTATATATTTATACATAATTATAATAACGTTCAATACATATAGGAATCCAAATTTGCTGATTCTCTGTTAAGCATTGATTCGGGAGGGAACGAAGATGCTCCCAAGGATGTCCGGCCAGAGGTTAAATCACCAAATTATTGTATTAATTCAAATATTTTTTGGCATCATACTTATTGCCAGAACAAATGAAATCTAAATTTCTGTTGGGTAACACTGAATCCTTTTGGTTTCTAATTAAATTCTTTTGCGCTTCTTATAGATCCATTTTTTATTTTCCATGCTGAAATCTGACCCAGCCTTCATTTCCGTAGGAAACTTTGGTCACTTCAACCAACGTATTCTGGTGTCTGTGAGTCATATCTGACAAATAATTATTGAGTTACAGTGGACTCTCTTTATAACAACTCTCCTTATAACAACTTTTTCTCAATAACAACTTTATTTTTCAGCCCTTCGTATATGTGATGTACATATTAAATGTTCCATATAACAACCATGTTCGTTCTTCCGTTCAGGGTTGTTATAGCGAGAGTCCACTGTACCGTGCATAGGCCAAATGATAGCACGATACAAAATGCGCAACTGTATTTGTTTCTGACGTTTCAGATCGCTGTACAGAGTTTGACGTTATTCATTGCTATAATGCAGCTTGCGGGATCCGGCGTAGAAAGAGAGATGTGAATTTGGTGCAACAAAATTGTGACAGAATCCAGTTGCACCTGTTAAGCCAATCTCGATTGGCATTGGTTAAAGTTTGGGGAATTTGCGGTCTGAATTGTATTGATTATTGGGATTGGCGAAAGCACACATGCAACAATTCCCTCATTGAACGCGTTCACTCAGAAAATTCAAAGGCATTTTGAGTGAATAAGGCGTCATCGCGACATGCTGCTGAATGAATTGAATTGATTGTTGGGTACAAAAATGGATAATGAATTGAGAAAGAATGAACGCTCCATCACTGTTTTGAACGCAATTGAACGGAGCAAGTTTTCTTCTCCCAAATTGCAATTTTCCAGACTTATTTTCACTTAAAACTAACATGAAACTCCAGTAACAGAGTTTCGGTACAGTGGAGTCTCTACATAACAGCACCCCTTATAACAGAATGTTCTGAATAATGTCAGGAAATTCTCCGCACCTTGTACATGGAATACATTTTAATTGTGTTCTCTATAACAGCATTCCTTTTATAACAGCAAAATTTTGGGTTCCCTTGGTTGCTGTTAAAGAGAGACTCCACTGAACTTTGCTTCTGTCAAATTGTTCAAGTTATTCAAGTTTTAACAGAAAATTGTTTGTTAAAATGAGATGATTGGATTAAATCAATGAATTTGAATGAATTTCATAAAAAATCAAAACTTTCTTGAATGAATTGATTTGAATGACGCCAAGTTGACAGTGAATGAATTGATTCTGAATATTGATTATACTGACTCTGAATGAATTTGAGTGATCGATTGCAGTATTAAAAGGCTGTGAGTGAACGTGAATTTGAATTACGAGCTAAAGTTGCATGTGTGGGCGAAAGAGTTGTGATGTTGTAAAGAATTTGGCGTCATTAATCCTTGTGTCCGTTACAGTGGTTCTGGGATTTACGTTTTTTTGCTCCTTTATATTATCTCCATTTTGAGATTGTCTCATTTTCTTCCCCTTGATTTTCTTCTTTTACTTATAATTATTTGTAGTACATAAATCCTAATCGCCTTCTGCCTTATCATTATAACTACGGCGATTCGGTTGTTGTTGTGGTTGGCTTTTTGCCCATTAATTGTTAATTTTGAATAAATACTTGACGTTGATTTTAGCGTAATATCTCTTGTCTGCTACTGTCTATATATATTTTAACTAGAAAGCCCCTCCTGAGTTCCAGACAAGGTATGACATCCGAAAAAATATGAATTCAAATTCGATTTAAAATACGCGTTTTTCCTGATTATGAATTCAAATTTAAATTTCGGATATATCAAATATAAATTCGAATTCCAATACAATTTTATTCAAATATTCAGACATATATGAATACGTATTCAAATACTTTTCGAATACTTTTAAAAATTATTTGTAATGCAATCTGGCATAACTTGTAGCTTAAAATAAACGCAAAATCAATAAACAAAATTATAAATTGACTTCTTTAATCTGATTTTGCAAAAAATCGTTGCTTTTACGGACGAAATAGTTATATTGCTGCCAATTGGAAAAATCATCGTTAGAATACCTTGATTTTGCCAAAAAAAACTTTCCCGAAGGCGGGAATTAGCCACAAAATGAAGGAATTTTCGAATACCAATAAAGTATCGGAATTCAAATGTCAAATTTTGAATAAGAATTTAAATTTCGAATGTATTTGTAATTATGAATTCCAATTAAAATATTTTTCGGACAAAAATATGGATACTAATTTCGATTAAAATACTGAAAAATATTAATATAATTCTGATTTGAATTCGAATACCGATTCGGATGTCACACCTTGGTGGAGTCTCTATATAACAACACTGAAGGGCAGAAGAAAAAATATTGTTATTGGGAAATGTTGTTATGTGGAACATTTAATGTGTACTACGCATGTACGAAGGGCGGAAAAAATAATGTTGTTGATAGAAATGTTGTTATAAAGAGACTTGCTATAGAGAGACTCCACGGTAGTATGTTTCACTCAACTATACAGGGATGTTTGGATTCATGATTGTATTATGTTATACCTACGGGGACAAATTACCGAAAGAGACACGGACCTAATGTCGAATGCCCACCATGTCGATTATAGCAGTTACTCAATAAGACAGCTAGTCGTCAAGACAATTTAACGAAACAATAGCGGTTATGTATTAGATTATGAGGATAAAGAGAATTTGACGACCAATTATGACAAATACCCAAATTGTGGAAAAGCTCGCCCGCCAAATTAATATCCGCCCCTTCCGCCCATTTAGTGCATTCAATAGCGCCAATTAATTTGACAAAATGCGGGCCGTCCGTCGGCTAAATTAGGGAGAGACGTGGAAACTCTCCAAACCAGCATTATCATGTCTTTGCCCTACTGATGCATTAATGCTGCTAATTTGCCACTTTTAGCATCTCTGGATTTCCCAGTTTTTTAATACAAATTATTTAAATTACAGCAGCATTAGTTTGAAGCCCTTTTTCTTGTTTCTACCGGGAGTCTCTTTCACAACGGATGAATGTGTATTGTTAATCCATTACAGACAGAAATAGCTGTAGGCGCTGCTTATGATTTTATAATAGTGCGTTTCTAGAAATATTAAAGCCATATGTTGTCACGCTCAAGTTGAATGTAGGCTAAGAACCACCTACGTCCATTGAAAAACATGGGATACTTCCGTTCATGAACGGAACTTCAAAGCAAGGCAGTGTAGCTATACACATGTACGCACTAATTGCAACCATTCATTTTTTAATCGGGTGACCTGATACAATTAGTGTTGCTTACTGCTCACATAAAACCCATTGAATTAGTATATACCAATGTTTTCAACATCGGCGTGTATCAAGACCCACACCGAAGAATTTATTTAGTTACGAGTTATGACATTTTACACCACAAATATTACGTGGGATGTCTCTACAAGAAATCGCGTTGGGATTGTCGATATATACGGCAGACTCTATAAAAACCCGAAGGACAGGACACAAATTGGGGCTTATATGAAAAATTTGTCATATAGAAAGTAAAATGTGTATATATGTACACTGTATATAAGAATAGCTGAACAATAAAGTTGTTATAGAGAAACAGGTGTTATATAGGGAGAGTTTTGTTATAGAGAAACAGTTGTTATAAGGAGAGTTGTTCTAGAGAAACAGTTATAAGGAGAATTGTTATAGAGAAAGTCCAGTGTATACAAAACTGAAGGTAACTATGGAAGAGAGGACCCGCCTAACATGTTTAAGCAATTGTCTGCAAAGTGCATTATAAATATATAAGCACAGCAACGACTTCGTCTTAAACATTGTCATTATATAAAGGAAAGAAACGAGTATTAGCACAAATTATTCCTAATTTTGACGTTGTAGTCATTGCCAACTGGAGGAGTAACTATCTTCGTAATTACCTTGCTGCTAAATTGCATCTGTATTAGCAAATTTCTCCAGTTGGAGGATTTTTGGCGTGTTTTTATTACAAAGTCGAAAATATTTTTGCAAAAATACCTGGAAAAAATACAAAATTCACCAATACTCCATATAATATAATATAAAAATCTCTATCTCGGAATATAAAAATTCAGAGATGGACATTCCTCTGAAAATTTAACTCCAAATTCCACTGACACTTTATGTTCTTAGTAATTTTTCTGAAAATGTGTCACAATTCCCCTGAAAATTTGTGGCTTTAGCAATTTCCATTTCTGAAAATTTGTGGCTTTAGCAATTTCCATTTTCGAGCTCGATCTGATCATTTTCTCTGGTTTTTTTACCCATGAACCTGTCAGGCTTAAGGTCCCACAAATTTTACGCTGCTGAACAACTTCTATTCAAAACAAAGTACATTGATTTAGCCATCTATTCACTAAATGTGATTTATGAGTCAAAACACATATGTATGTATTTACTGACATAAATGATTAATTGACTTGAACCATTTTTTCTGCAAAACTACATGAAACATGCAGATTTTTTTGTCACTATTCGTGTCACTTCTGTTCTTGGGACATTCACAGTCAGAATTAATCCAAATCATCCTAGCAATCCTGGAAAACTACAAAAATTCTTCACCCGATTGCCACATAAAAATTGCCGGAAATTATATTCCAAGCTTGGAACAAATTCAAACAATTTTTTACCAGTCAAGTTCTAACCAATTTCGGACATTTTTAGCCATCCACTCAACCAGCAGCAACAAATCCTGGGATGCCATGAGACATTTCCAAACATTTCATTCTCCGGATTGCGCCCACGTCCTGGCGTTTTTACCCGCTCAACTCCAAAAATATACTCCAGATGCTCTCATTGACCACGTAGAAATAAACTACACCAGCTCACCAAGGCCGGAACTGAACAATTTCGTATTTATCGGACACTCCGTGGAGCAGATTAGGTCCATCCTGGAAGTTGTCCGAGTCAAGCGTCTTCGGTTTGTCCAAGGAATTTCCGCCCCAGAAAATGGTCCCTTAGAAATTATTTCTTCGACAGGGCATTCCAGATGGCGCCACGACATGCGCTGGGTAAACTTCAACAGCGTTCAACAAGCCAACAATGTCCAAGGAAATCTTCTCCAAGTCACCATGATGGGTTATGGAACGCACATGGTTTTCGATTCCGAAAAGCGAATCATAGGCGGCGTGTCCTACTCCATCCTCCAAGAAATGTCTAGTTACTACAACTTCACCTATAATCTCACCTTCGGAATGCCGAAAATGGGTCAAAATCCGAATGGGACCTGGCAGGGCTACATGGGCGATTTGGTGGAGCGTCGGACGGACCTGCAGTTTCTCCTGGCCGTATCACATCATCGCTATGGCTACATAGATTATACGACCCATACCGACCACGTCAGCTTCTGTTTCTTTATGGTCACCCCAGCCTCCAAGATCCAATGGGAGGCCTTATTCTACCCCTTTGATCCCTTGGTCTGGCTCCTAATCCTCATAACAGCCCTAAGTATTATGCCAGTCCTGTATTTCTACCTGAAAAAAGAGCACCAACCCCGGAATTTGCTGGAGACGTTGAATTTGTGGGGCGAAACCATCCTGATTCCTTTTAGTGTGCTTCTCCAGCAGAACATGAGAATTCCGGAGAAAGTGAAGGGGATCAGGGCCATGTTTTTTGCTTACTCCATGATCGTCTACGTGTTCTACACCTCCAATTTCACGTCCTACCTCACCCACCACGAGCCCGAGAAAGTCCCCAGGGATTTCCAGGGATTATCCGATCGCTTGGATTATCGCGTGAATATCATGCACATCCCCGGGGCTTCCGCAGATTCCTTCTTCCAACATACGACCATCAAAGCTTACGTGGCCCTCCGGAAGAGATTCAATTTCCAGACGAAGGAAGAATTCCACAAATGCATCATCTCTTCCCTGGAACCCAAAACCGTTTGCTTGGGCTGGCATTTTTTGGGGATGAATCAAATTGCGAAGCATCTGACGCTTAACTATGCATTTAATCCCATCATCGAGTCTAGTAAACCCGCGTTGGAAATGTCCCGGGGATTGGCACTGCAAAAGCGGAGTAAGTATTACGGGTTCTTTAATGACGTCATCGGCCGTCTTAGGGACGCGGGAGTGATTCGAAATTTAGAGAGCAAAGTTAATGCCGTGCTAAAACACGGGGGGCGCGCCACCTTGCTCCGGAACAAGGCCGAAGGGAATTCTTCGGTTTACGATAAACTCATGGGGATCAAGAAGATTTTGGAGGAGCGTGGTTGTATGCCTTTAAGCGTTAGCAATTTACAGGTGGCGTTTGGTGGGATTCTCGTGGGTGGTTGTTTGGCAGCGGTGGTTTTCATCATGGAATATTCGGTCATGTCGGGAAGAACGTGGATGGTGACATGGAAACAGAAGAAAGTCCATTCAGGGGAAGGGTTAACTATTGAAAATCCTCCAGAGAGGTTACCTTCGAGTCTTCATGATGAACATGGTCGCAAATCCAATCGTGTACAAGTGGAAGATTTCATCTAAAATCAGATGATACCTACAACGTTTTGTACTCTGCTGTGCATTCTTCCCAGCTGTAGATTTATACTTAATAATAATCTTAACAATGACTTTTGTGCCGCAGATATTTTTCGAACGCTCTTGCTTTCCGAGAATTCCGCCTCACAAGCCTGCAATTTCACATTTCACCCTTCCATGATAGTAAATACTTTTCTTGGAAGTGCTTTTTTATACATGCGTAGAAGTATAATGTATGTATATAGGGTCCAACAAACGATATGCCCCTCTCAACAACATGATGCAGCTATGATGCAAAATAGACAAAGCATGTTTCCTATGCAGAATTTTATTGTGAAACAATAGAAAAAAATATATTCCGATCCAACAAACATTAGCCGAGTTATGGCGGTTTTTAATTTTTTTTTAATTTAAGTTTTCGACAAAAATACTTTTTTGGTTTCTGTGTTTAGGGACGCTTTTAATGTTCTCCCAACCATACAAAATGAGGCAGGCGTGTATTCCGAGCAGAATCTTATTGTGAATCTAGAAAAAATATGTCTATTAAGATCAAACACGAATTGGCCAAGTTATGGCGAGTTTTCATCGCCAAGTTCAGAAATGAGAATTTTGAGTTACATGTATCGATACTTGGTCCTGCCTTCACGGAGTCTCTTCGTGGAGTCTCTCTATAACAAGTCTCTTTGTAACAACGTTTCTCTATTATGTTTTCCGCCCTTCGTACACGTAACAAGCATGCGTATTAATTGTTCCATATAACATGTCCCTGTAACAAATTGTTTACCCTTCCATTCAGTGTTGTTATAGATTATATATAGAGACTCCACTGTAAATTTGCAGAACTTGTTTCTAGCGTATGTGGCATGTAATGGTTAATTAAGTAATAATTACGCACTTCTGAGTAGTTTTTGTTGCCATCAAGTCAATTAGCAATTTCGATATGTGACTCTAAAAAAGGCTCACAAACACGTTTACGCATCAGTATGGCACACTTTTAGGGCAAAAATATGAAAACTAATTTTTGAAAAGCTATCATTTGCAAAGCTCCCAGAAGTTGCTTTATATACATAATCTTTGAGACATTAGTTTGTTAAAAATTGTTTTTCTTTAGAATTTCTGATTATATAATAAAAAATATTAATTTCGTCAAAAATTCCTATTTTTGAACGTGGCGCGGAAAACTCGTCATAACTTAATCAATTCGTGTTTGATTTTAAAGGGAATAATTTGTCTAGATTCACAATAAAATTCTGCTCAGAAAACACGATTGTCCTATTTTGTAGATTTTGCAGCATTGTTGCATCATAGTGTTTAGGCTGTTTAGCTGATTTGTTTCGGTCCACAAAGATGTGTTGGCAGAAGTCGAAATTTTCGCAGAAATAAAAGTGCTTTCATAATTTTTGGGAGATAATTTTATGGTGTAAACGCTGACGAATAAGCAACCCTTGTATTTGTCTGTAAATTTTCATTTAATAATAAATTCCTGCCATAAGCTTTGCAGGAATCTAAGCATTTGCTACGGCGCAAATGTTTTGAGTTTGGAGGCACCAAAATTTATATTGCCGTTTGCCCCAATGCAGCTTATTTAAATAAAAACAATCCAAGGAGGACGTTTCACCTCTAAAATCGCATTCCGGTCGGAATTTTATGAGGAGAATTCAGGAAAGTAATATCGTAATAATAACATTCTTATTTTGGTACCATAAGTTAATTCATAATACCGTCGTTCCCTCTGTAGTTATACTCCAGCTGATGAAAAGTAAATTTTGTATGCACATTGGGATGTGGGTATAAATTTGAAATGAAGAGTGCAACTAAAGAACGCCATTTGTTTGTACGCAAAATTTTTTTCATGCTAAATGAATAACTGACAGCACACATGAGTTAATTTTTCTACAAAAATAGTCCTTTATTTGATCCCATTTACTCCATTTTTCAAAACACACGCATCCTTCTCCATAACAAGAATAGAAATGTTTACAAAAAAAACTGAAAGCATATTAATTCACAAGGCAGAAATTTGGTTGCTGTCTTCGCTCGCCTTAAAATCCGCCCATGCCTCCTCCAGCATTAACCACCATAACCGCCTCCATATCCGCCGCCGCCTTGGGATCCGTAGCTCCCACGGCTTCCTCCATAAGGCTGAGGGGGGAGGACGGGGAAGAAGGGGCTGTAGAAAATGGTGGTTATTCCGGGTTGAATCGGGGGTGGCAGAGGTGGGTCATGGTGCTCATGTGGGTGCTTCTTATTCTGCATCTTCTCCATAAATTCCAAACCTCTCTTGAGACGTGTCAAGTCCTCCAAGGGCGCCGCAAAGGTCAGGCCCAGGAAGAGAAGGGCCAAGGGAAGTGCCTGAATATGAAATTAAAAAAAATTGTATTCTTCAGTATTTTAATAAAACAAATTTCTGTGCGGTGGAAGAATAATTTTCACTTCGGAAGTCGCCAAAAAAGGTGCACATTTGACCAGAAATTTCTTTAAATAATTCCCTTCTTGATAATAGAGGAAGTAAAATAATTTTGATTGGCGTTAAACTACGACATGGGAGTTTTCTACAATTGTACAGAAAAGTATATTTTACTAATACAAAAACTCCAGAAAATAATAGAAATAATTAATAAATAAATCAAGGAAATAAATGTATATAGAAAGGTAAACTTACGAAAATTAAATTCCTCATTGTAACTGGTGTGTGCTCACAAAAACAATTGTTCAAAGAAATGTCCAACGTCGGTCTGATAACTGGGCTGCCAGTTCACGAATATGAGGAGGATTGGGACGATCAGGGCAATTTATAGGGAACGGCAAAATCCGATTTAATCTTCGTCTTCCCAAACAATATGTTCCAACAAATCCAATAAATCCTCCTGTTGTCTAATGTATTTTCTTTATATATCCATACATTTGTCATCCTTCCTATTGTCCTTTGGCATGCTGGACAACAAAGCCAACACACATTTTATAAATAGATAAGGTACTTACACATGGATGGAGGACCCTCAAATTAGGCCAAGGCCCCTCTCAAACACACTTTCTCGTCTTCCCAGACTGTTTGTATAGGATTTCAAATGTATACTATATACCCCTTACGACCTTGTCCAAGGCTCCAGGACGAGCGGACGTAAACAAGTTAACAAAGAATTTCTGTTACTTTCACACTTTCCGGAGCCCTTGAAAAATTTGGATTTCATTTTCGGAATTATATACATGTAATTTAAATATATTTCTGGACTTATATAGCCAGATATTTGTGTGATGGGTTTCAGGGCAACAATTTCTGTAATACACACACACACATAGCCGTTAATCTGGGTGTATTTTCACGCTTTCTTTCCCCGTAGTTATTTATTTCCGGAGTGTTCACCGCAAACTTGATCGTTCGAAGCCTTCAATCGTGGTCCAAATTACTGTCACGCACAGCCCATACTTCTTTGTTGAGTTTGTTTATGTACATAAATAAACATATTTTATATATTTATGTGGGTACATATGCTGTTAAACAATTTATTGGCACTGCTTACCGGGAAGCCGGGCATCATAAGAATGTGAATATACCAATATACATACATGTCGCTATGCATATATGTATTGATTTAATTTTGTAATGACCTTGTATGGGGATAACTCTTCCTGCACACGATATGTGCAGGGGTAAATTGAACGGGATTTAGTATCGTCGTTTAAGTTTCAAGACTGACCAAATCATGTAGAATCCTTATGTACGACAGTCAGTTTTGATACTTAAACGACGATATGTACATTGATTATTGATATGATATAATATTTCAAATGGAATCATCTCCACGCGACCTTAATACGCAAAATGATCATCTCCAAACCACAACAATGCCCAAAATCACCAACTCAACAAAGACAAAACACTAATTTTTGGTCAATAGCGCTTTTTAGGTTTGCTGAAAAAAATGGTCAGAGTATACAAAAAAGGCACACGTTTTAATTCTTTAAAATACGATTTTCTGAGTTTGTTATTTCTATATGATAATATGATGAATACAATTTCTTTTGTAACAACATGAGAGAACGCTTACACAATTTTGTCATCAACTTAAATTAATTATGTAATAATTAATCATGTACATACAGTGGAGTCTCTTTATAACTAGTCTCTTTACAGCAATATTTCTGTGTAACAGCATTTTGGGAAAATTAAGTTGTTACAGAGAAATGTTGTTATAAAGAGACTTGTTATATATAGGGACGCCACTGTATTCAGTTTATGTATAATTTTGTTTTTTTACCATGTATAAACATTGATTATAAGTGCATTTTTTTCATGTACAGACAGATAGGCTTATGTATGTATGTTATTTATATTATGCACTTAGGTATACACATATACATATAGGTACCTATATGTATATGTACATATATGTATATGAGAATTGTACAATGTATATAATTTTTTTTTATATAATAATTTTCACACACTGTAATTTTTTCACTCTACAAGATCAACATGTCATTATTTGCCCATTCACAGGTTTTTTATTGCTTTCCTGTCACAGCCAGAGAGAGAAAGACGCGTTTTTTTACATGTCTCACACTCATGTTCGTTGTTCGCACACGCTGTTTTTGGGCTTGAAGTGGATGTGTTCTTTCTCCTTTTATTTTCTTCTGGTAATGTACGTAGAAAAACATGCACAAATGCAGTTCTGATTACAATTTGTGAAGGTATACATTTGTACAGGTATTAACAGATTATATATATAATAGACCTATACTGCCTATACATATGTAATCGCCACGGGATACACTCGTAAAGAGCCATTACGTATGCAGATCACTATTTTTTTCATGTGCTTTGGACTACATAAAAATGCATCATCCTCATTTTCATAATAATAATGTGCTTCTTCTCTATCCCCAAAACAGATCGTGGTCGCCCTGTGCTATTTGGTGCGTACAAAAAAAGTATTTTCTGGGGTTATTCTCTGTCCGATCAAGACCAAATAAATCCCATATAATATTTTTATAAAAAAACTGACGCACTACACACATGACTGTATTTGGTTAAAAAAATCTCAAAGTCAAAGGTGAGATTTAATAAAGTATGCAGGGCCACTTTTTCTCATTTTTTGCTTTTTATTTAGTATATAAAGTATATTTTAATATTGTGTGTGCCCTTTTTATTATTTTCTTTTTTATTGCGTTTTGAGGTCTGAATGAATTTTTTTTATATTGCCAAAGGGAACAAGGTTAATTGCTTTCAGTTACTTGTACACACACCTTTCCTCGTTACCAGCGGGAGATTACCTGGTGAGTTTTCACCCAGAAGTCGTTTAAAATGAATACAAGTATATATATTAACTATTAAATTTGTTTGGCAATATTACTGTCTTTATTACTCGTAATTAACTCCAAAAAAATAATGAATGGACTCCCAAACTCTCTCTTGTCTGTGCTATACACGTGGAATTTAATGGATAAATTACCATTGGAGATTTGGAACTCCTGCTGTAAATAAATACACAGAATACATGCGATGTTAAATTTAATTACTTTATCTATACGCATACATTTACGAAATCTATGAAAAAATGAGTTGTTCGCCGTTGCTATATATTATGCATTTCTTGTTTTGTGTCTTTTTTGCAATAATGAATTTTTGTCCCCAAAAGATTTTGCTGATTATTTTTTTTGCAGTATGTATTAAGCGAGTGCATATTACTGTCATGGTAAATCCTCCATTTTCAATCCCCGTCAAATGATGCGGAAGTTGCAGAATAATTTTCGGAAAATGGGTAGAAGAAAGTTCAAAGGACATTCTGGATTGTTGTTATTCAAAATTTAAATTGACCAACGATAGGTGCAGCATTTAGCTTGTATTTTTTTCACAAAAACATCAAGAAATTTTGTTTTGTTTTGGACAAATATTGCTCCACCTTAGTCAGTTTGGGGTGAACAGGAAACAAAAAAGGGATCGGGAGAACTGGCTAAAATATACAAAGTTCTGGGCAAGCACAAAAAAATATATACCAATGTATATTATAAGATAGTGATCATTCACATGATTACTCTCTTTTGTCATCCTTCACATCATCACACTTCATGTGGGATGATAGGGCATTGTCTTCATGACAATGGGATGATGCAATAGTTGTGCAATGCTAATCCGGATGTTGCTCTTACAACATCCGCA
>JAQGBT010004183.1:0-17292 GCA_034698585.1 Disparrhopalites patrizii | reverse complement strand
TGCCGTAATTAATTAATAAATACTGCAAACAGAAATTTTATGCCGTAATTAATTAATAAATACTGCAAACAGAAATTATATGCCATAGTTAACTAAAAATTTTGCGCACAGAAATTTCCGATAATAAATTAATAAATTCGCCAAAACTAATTAACAATTTCGCGACAATAAATAAATAAATTCTCCAGAATTAATAAGCAATATTGCGAAAATAAATAAATAAATTCTCCAAAATTAATAAACAATCTTGCGACAACAAACTATAATACTTTTTCATGACAAAACAAATTAATGAAGCTATTTATTGTGTCATAATATACCTTTGAATCTGTGGTCACAAGTTCCACGTGACGCTGCAATTACTATACGGCATATGAAAATAAAACAGCTATTTTCATGTAATAATGGCCATATACCCGAATTGCCACAACTGGCAAGTATCTTTCCCTAATTCGCGTCAACAGAGGCATTCGGGCATACAAATACAGTGAGCACTTTGCATTGTAAAAAATGCTGGGAATCTTCCCCTTTGGCAGCTCACGCAGAAACATTTTCCACATGAGAACAAGACAGTTCGAATGAAAGAGATTTTTTTCACGGTGAAACTGGAAAATATCGGGGCGAAAGGGTGAAAACACAAGATGTGACTTGGACTACAAAGATACTCGTAGTGAAGGCTGGATTACTTGTGCATTGGGAGGATTGGAGAATGAAAGTGGGAGGGAGTGAAAGAGAGAATGAGCAAGAGTGAGATAGAGTCACAGAGAGGGAGAGAGAGAGAGAGAGATCAAATAAGAGCGAGATTGAATAGGAGGAAGAAATCTTTTCCCCAGAGAGCAAACGCTCCAGAGAAAGAGAAAGCTACATCAAATAATCTCTCGCATCCCCCAGAAATCCACAGTGTGTTGGACGGAGTGAAAGTGCAAAGGAGTGAAAGTTTTTCGCTCTTCCTTTCACCGGCGGTGGGTCGTGGAGCAATCGAGTTTATTTTTCCCCAATCTCTCCTTGCCCCAAATTAGTGAGAGCTTCTCTTTTCCCGTTTTTAATAGCATGGCCACGTCCTGAGGGCTTCCGGCCTCTCCCGTATCGCACATATCAATTTCTGTATCTAGGCAGGGCCCATAAGAGGACGTTCCCCACGTTTGGGTGGACACCAAAGCCTGCGGAAACATGCGAAATTGCACGGAGGTAAAGGAGTTCCCCATCAAGTCCTTGGAGCTGGATCCAACGGATTGGCTCAAGGTCGGCGGTTTGCTGGTCGTATTTTGTGTGGCGGCCGTGGGGAATCTCTGTGTGTTGCGTAACTTGCTGAGGATGAGTCGGATGGGAGGGAATTCCCCCATGCACGTCCTCCTTCTCAATCTCTGCCTCGCGGATCTCATCGTCGTCTTCATGCTCATCCCCTCCGAGATTATCTGGGCCGTCGCTGGACATTGGTATGCCGGGAATATCATGTGTAAGTCACGCTTTTTCGGGGGGAAATTTCCTCTTTGCACTAATGTCTTTCGTTCAGGATAGCAAAGCTAGTATATACATTTGCAAATGGCAATCGAGTATTATGACAACCAATATATTGTAAATTTTTCCTTCAGATATACATTCAAAATAATCTAAAATTCCAACAAAATACGTTTGTGACGGAAATTTTATCGCGAATAAAGCTAATCAAATATGTAGGTTGACCTCAAAAATTTACAATTTCCTTTAAAGGTTACTTTGAAGTCAAGCGATGCTACTGAGCTTATAAAGCTAGTATAAGCTTATATACGCTTGAAAAGGGCGAACATCTAATATATCAGTGAACATTACAAATTTTGATTTCGTACATATACACAATACACCGGTCTCTCAATAATAACACTGAAGGGAAGTGTGAAAAATGTTGTTCCAGTCGACTCTCTCTATAACAGCACCCTATCTGCACCAGAAATAGTGCTCTTACAACGAGCTATTGGTATTAAGAATTTGTTATAAAAATATTAATGACAATTAATTAAGATTATTTCAGGCTTAACTTTGATAATTTTCCAAAATCTAACAAGATTTACACAAATGGGCGTAAATATTTACATTTTAGTGAGAAAATAATAAAATTGTGCTGGTATAGAGTTCCAGCGCTTTTATATGGATAAAAATTTCATTTTGAAGGGATGCAAGCCTTAGGCTCTTGTAGGGAGAAAGTGCTCTTATACAGTGGAGTCTCTTTATAACAACATTTCTCTGTAACAACATTATTTTTCCAGTCCCTCGTACATATAACGTGCATATTAAATGTTCTATATAATTACTTTTCCCTGTAACAATATTCTTGTAACTTCCCTTCAGAGTTGTTACATAGAGATTTCACCGTAGTGAGAGGAATGTGACCGAGGGAAGAAAATGCCCTGCTGTTATAGGGAGTGCTCTTATAGAGAGCGCACTTTACGTGGTAAAGCTTTAGGGTTGTTGAGCACAGCTGTTATAGAGTGAGTGCTCTTACAGGGAGGGACGGTATAGGGAGAGTAGGCATAATAGTAAATCAAATTTGTAGCCCAAATACAAAAATGTGAGGAAACATTTAACTCTAAGGTACAAATTTTGAAAGTATAACAAGGTTATAGCAGTTCAAATTGGCAAACGAAGAATATGACAGCCAGCAGTACAAATTGTGCTTTAAAATACACAATATATATTTTTAAAATTGACAGTGACCGAAATTTTATTGCGAATATGTTTTAACAAATTTGTAGCCTATTCATTACAAAAATTTGCGATATTTCAGAAAAAAAATCTGTCAATGCGTATATATATTTCTACTGCATATACATATATACGTATATCCGTACATGTGTATAGCATATTCTTGTTTGTATAATCCCGAAAAAAAATTGTACACGGACGAAATTTCTACAGTACGGAAATGTTGATTTTATACATACATATGTATAGGTAAAGTGGTGCAATTCGCCCGAGCTTTCGGACTCTTCCTGAGTTCCAGCATCCTGATTTGTATTAGCGTGGACAGATATTACGCCGTCGTCCATCCGCTCCGTGCCCTCCATTCACAAAACCGGATCCGGGTCATGGTATGGACCTCCTGGCTCGCTGCTATCATCTGCTCCGTCCCGCAGGTGACTTTGCGAATTTCCCTTGGATCAATATTTTCTTATCCCTTCGGATTTTGTTATTTCTATAATATTTGTTAATTAATATCCATTCTGTTCCCTTCCCTGTGGAATTTTTTCCTGTTCGTATGGATGTCCCCAGGCGATCATTTTCCGTTTGGAGACCAAAGTGGACAAGGGTTTCTTGTGGATGCAATGTCTCTCAATTTGGGTGGGACCCGACGTGGAATTACTCAACACGCTCCTCCACATCCTCGTCCAGTATCTCATCCCTCTCCTCGTCATTATCCTCTGCTACGGGGGAATCCTCTACAAAATTCATGCGGCGGACGCTACCAAGCCAAATTTGGGTGAGTGGATTTACTTGTTTACCTTTTCTCCTTATTAATTTTGGCGGGTGCATACAGCGACGCTTGACAAGAGATATTCATTAGTTATAATTTCTCGAATTCGTGCCATACGACGAGTGTAATTGAGCTGCGGCTTAACTCGGTTGTTTTTTGAATGAACATTCATTTCCGTGTCATTGGCATGCACGCGAATAGCGGGGAGGACCATTTTACGGAGGAGTGGACCACCCATTGCAAAAAGGGCTCGCATGAGCACGGTGAAATTGGCGGCTGTCATCATCCTGGCGTTCGTTGTCTGTTGGACGCCGTACGCGGTCATTGCGCTGTGGTGAGTCTATATTTTCGACTAATTTACGTCCATTCATGTTTACATAAGCCACAGTTCGATTAAAAATCCAGGCCAGCGCAGTAAAAATGAGTTAAATTGTGGACAAATTGATAGCGGTTTCTTTAATTGAATTTTTTATTTCAAATGTGCTTTTTATTTATTGTTTATGCTATTTGTTTTTGTATTTTCTGTTATAGAGTGAATTGTTTATTTGAAAAAGAGGTTGCTATCTGTATTTTAAAGGCTTCATGCTTGGTTGTATAAAAGCGTTTGAGTGCCCAAGAAAAGCCAGAAGTTTTTCAGGAGACATGCTCAAAAGGACTGGAAAAACGAGGAATTACAGCACAAATAATTTTCTCGAATGTAAAAACCCTGTTTTAGGGGTATTGCTGAACAAATAAAATAAAATAATTTTGCAATAAATTATATTATATCCAATTTTCTGCAGTTTACTGTAAATGTTTTGACGTTTTGATAAATATTTGTACTAAATTTTGCTTTTGCTGTGAATTTATTGGCAATGGCATGCAACTTTTTTTTCGTAGTTCGAATCCAATTTAGCCGCAATTTGGATTAAATGGTTTTGATGTCACATTTAATGCTAATTTTCCAGGAATTCCATTATAAAACAACAGATATCCTCATCAAATTATTTTTAGTGTTTTTAATTAAAATTTTGCAAAAGCTGTGCAATCACAAAAAATAAATTTATAATCAAGTCGCTTTCGTAGCGTTAGCACCAATTCCGATAAAAATTTAGTGATATCGCTAAATTACTTCAGCGATAAATTTAAATGCACCTGTGGTAAAGTCAACTCTAACGTTGTAACTGTTAAGTCCACAAACAATTTCCTATTGCAACAAATTTCATGTAAATTATAGTTAGTTTTTGGTGCAAAATTTAATATCAGCTCCGATTAAATCAACAATCAAAATTGTTAAATGAAAACGTGCTTAAAATCTTAAAAGAACGTTTAAATACGCACGTTTTAAAAAGCGATATTAGAATTCCTGTTGTATTTGCCGTAAAATTTGCTACTACGAAAGCTATAGATCATGCAAATAAACAGCTAGTTTTGCTGGTGTAGATTTCGGCATAGCATTTTACATGAGGATAACCTGCGTATTTTTAAATTAAATTGTGCCGTACGGAATCTGTATTACGAATTCCATTATAGGAATATTAAAATATATATATTTATTATATGATTTCATTATAGGGACTATATAAATTTCGCCTCTGAATATGCTGGCGTATCTGCAAACCTCTCGCAATAATTTTTTGGGTCACCTGCCTTGCATAAATAGTGCTAGTGGTATTTCGTGGTAAATAATTAACAAAATTCAATGGCAAATTGCAAATGTGACGAAACATTTCTATCAGGTCGGTGGTGGACGAGGAGGCAGTGAGAATTCGGGTGAATCGCCACATCAAAGATTTCCTCTTTCAAATGGTCCTCGCCAACTCCTGTGCAAATCCCATCCTGTACGGGATTTACGCCAAGAAAAATTCCAATACGTTGCAGGCCTCCACGCCCAGCAATAACATCATCGAGATGCACAGCACCCATTCCGTCTGTTTCAAGGGGGAGAGGGGCAGATGTAACGGAGGGAGGCATCCCCGCTTTAGTCGAGCCTTCATTCAACCTTGACTCTTTTGAGGGGTTCAACGCTGTACAGGAAACGCTGGAATCCCGACGATTTAAATCGTTAAATTCCTTCCTTCATACCAAATGCACGATACTCTTTTGGCGCATTTTTCGAAAGCATAAATATATGTATACATACTTCATATGACTGACAAATTTTGAGATGGAAAAAATTACTGCCTAAATTTTATAGTGCCATTGCATCTGTAAATATGTACTATAAGTTTAACAAGCAATTATATACGCTTCTAGATATTTCACGCAACATCACTGGAAAGCGATGTAACGCTTAGTGCTTGCCGAATTCTATAGCGGATTTAGTATAACCGTGACATTATGCCAAAGCTATTAAGAAATTTTGACTTTCAAAGCAATTTTGCGTTAAAATTATAAATAAATACCCGAACAATAAATATTTGTACATAAATTTTCAATTTATTATACATAAAAATTTCATTTCAGCACAAATTTATTGCATCTTCGGTGAATAAATTTTGAATTGCATCCATTTGCATTCTATAATCGAATTTCATGAGCAAAATCGGGTTGCACTTTAGAATAATCGATTGCACTTTAGAATTTTGTGAAGGAGAAATTTTGTTTGGTTTCCGCAGATCCGTAATGAAAGTTTGTCATTTATTTATGTTCAAACATCTGATAGAGGGTGAGTACATAATTTGATCATCTCCACGCGCTTCTTATACATAAACTGATTATCTCCATGCAAGCGTACTGCACAAATTGATCAAATCCACCGAAACGCCAAATCGCTAATTTTTGGATAAAACTGAAATGCATATTATAAACCAAACCAAATTGTGAATAAAGTGGAAACACCAACTAACTAAGACTATTAACGTCAATATTTTTAAATTATGTATGTAGCCACCTTACAAATCCCACTATAATAATTAAATTACTCAATATATACTTGGATAAACAAAGTTCCGACTAACGTACACTTCCTAGACCTGGGCTGCTCCACTGCTTTCAAAGTCGTTAAATGTTACGAACATTTGCAAGCAATTTAATATTCAAACCGTTAAAATTATACATATTGTCGTCTAAGAACCAAAACGGATTAAAAGCACGTAAGACTAATTCCAAAACTAACTACAAGCAAAATTTCTTGAAAACAAAACTAGCTAACAATAAGTGACACAAATTCTGAAAACGCGATACGCTACACATGCGCTACAGAAATACGCTGCAGAAATTGGCTGAATGTTTCCACCTTGCGGCTGGCCCCAAAAATAGTAAACATATGATAAAACTATGTGGAGTGGAGAATTTCATTGTGGCTCTTCTCCGTAAGTTATATCCTGATCCGACAATAATTTGCCAAGTTATGACGGTTTTTCCGCGTAGTTTAAACTTTTGGCAATTTTTATATTTTTTGAACTGCCCGCCGAAAAACCGCAATAACGTGGCTAATTGTTGTCAGATTAGGATATAACATACGGGAAAAACCACAATAAAACTCTGCATATTCACGTATTTTTATTGTTTTTGGACTACGCAGCATCAAGGTGGGAACATTCAGCCATGCCAGATTGTCATTTTCTGGAGTTGATCATTGTATGCGCAAATATGAAATGCAGATACAGTGGAGTCTCTATATAACAAGTCTCTTTATAACAACATTTCTCTATAGCAACATTATTTTTTCCGCCCTTCGTGCATATAAAAGCTATACATATTTTATGTTCTATGTAACAACTTTTTCTGTGACAATATATTCGCCCCTTTCCTTCAGTGTTGTTGTAGAGTGACTCCACTGTAGTCAATTTTTGTAATAGGAGCGCGTGGAGACGATCATATTATGTATATAGTTCACCTTCGATATGTTGATTGGATATGCAAGTGGCTGCAAAATACGTGGTGAAATTTTTGCTTTTGAGAAATGCTCTATATATTTTAATAATAGATTGCCGTATTTTACTGTAACGAGATAGGTTCATAATTAAATAAAGGAACCAGAATAAATTTCTACATTTTTCGCCGGATGGCACCTAACATAAATAAACAAATTGCGCAGACAGTTCAAGGTGATACGTAATATATTGGATGCATTAATTATCTGCTCTACACAATATTGCAACAGAATGCCATATAATGTGGCTTCATCTTTGATAACAAAAAACATGGCTGCAAGAATCAGAAAAACGTATTTCATTCTATTCATAAATTGCATCGCAAAAAAACTATTACACAATGTGCAATCTGCCACAGAAAAGTAGTAATTATCGTAATAATTATGTTTTTTCCAAGGAAAAATTCGCATATGAAACCAGAATGAGCGTATACATAACAGGTATAGAAGCAAGCGCAAATTTTACAGGCCGACTACTATGCCTTGGTATCACAAGACGGAGGATATTTTCCGTGCCACAAAGTTCCAATTAGAAATGTACCCGGAACATTTGTTTGGGCGTACGTATGTACATATGTGCATAGAAACGGTAAAGACAGTGAAAATGCAATCATCCCACGTTTCGTCTGCTTCCTGGTCCGAGAAGCCAAACGCCGGGGACGAGGGCAGGGCGAGGAACATTAAATTGGATGTGGAAGACATGAGCGTAAATTCGTTTCCATGGAAGTTTTGTACTTCCTTGCGAGGCGGAAGGGGACATTTTCATTATCTGTCGACTTGTATTTAGCTTCACGGGAGAAAAACGTATTGAACATCTTTGCCCAGCGAATTACGGGTCGTCTGAAGCTTATTATGGGACGTGGCGGATAAGAACACGCTTTCTTGGGGGAGAAATCACATTGTTTGTTCTTGTTAACCCAAGGGACTAATTTTTACTTTGGAGAAAATGTTGTGTGTTTTTAGACTCCACAGTCTTGAGCCACATAGCTGCCTTTTTCTTTTACAGCGGACTCTTTCTATAACAACTCTTCTTATAATAAATATTCCTTGATAACAACTTTATTTTTCAGCCCTTTGTATATGTAGTGTACACATACAATGTTCCATATACGGTGTAGTCTCTATATAACAACTCCGAAAGGAAAGGCGAAAAATATTGTTACAGAGAAAAGTTGCTATATAGAACATAAAATATGTACTTTACATGTACGAAGAGCTAGAAAAATAAAGTTGTTACAGAGAAATGTTGTTATAAAGATATTTGTTATAGAAAGACTCCACTGTAACACCTTTTCCATATAATAATTATTTTTGCTCGTCCCTTCATGGTTGTTATAGCGAGAGTCCACTGTATATCTCTCTGCTTTCTTTCTGGTCTCTCATTTGCTTCTCCCTTGTTGCATTTCTCTTCTTGACTATCTACATTTGTTCCTGTGTCAAAGCCCTCTATTTTTCTCTTTTTTATTAATTAATTTGTTTGTCTTTCTCTTTTACTTATTTATTCATTTTCATTTTATTTATTTATTTGTCGTTTTCTTTTACTAATTTATTCATTTATTTTTCTCTTTTATTTATTTGTCTTTCTGTTTTATGAATTTATTTATTTTTCTTCCTCTTTTGTTAATTATAATTTGTCTTTCTCTTTTATGAATTTATTTATTTTTCATCCTCTTTTGTTAATTAATTTATTTGTCTTTCTCTTTTATTTGTTTATTCATTTATTTATTTGTCTTTCTTTTTTATTTATTTAACTAATTATTTATTTGCCTCTCTGTTTTATTTATTTAACTAATTATTTATTTGTCTTTCTCTGTTATTTATGTATTCATTTATTTATTTGTTCTTCTTTATTATTAATTAATTTATTTATCTTCCTCTTTTATTAATTTATCTGCATATGTATGTATATCTCCGTATTTTTTAATTTATCTATTCACATCTCTCGGTTTTTTAATGTCTCTATATATGCGGCTCTTTTATTTCTCCTTTATTTCATTCTGCTTCCCTTTTTCTATTATTTCCTTTTCTTTCTCCCCATCTAAGTTAAATAGCAGCAGGACAACAAGAGAAAAAGTTAATAAAACGTGGATACTAAAAGCGAGAAAAATTAATCCGGAAATAAACAATAGCCAAAAATTAATGTAAGAGAGACGCGTCAAGTAAGAAGTAAAACAGAGACAAAATACGAGAACAAAAGAGGGAAATTTTATTTAATGTTTCATACATTTCACTTTTCACTTTGGGACATTTTTATTTTGCGAAATTTAAGCAATATATTTTTTGTGGCATTTGCTAAAACGACAAATTTTGAGCTGGCATATTTCTATCTGATTATTATTTTTATTTGCAACCGAATACAGTGGAGTCTCTATATAACAACTGTGAAGGGAAGGGCGAGAAATATTGTTACAGGGAAAAGTTGCTATATAATGCATTAAATATATGCCCATTATATGTACGAGTGGCTGCAAAAATAATGTTGTTACAGTAAAATGTTGTTATAACGAGGCTTTTTTATATAGAGATACCACTGTAATTGACGAATTTATAATTTTAAATCGCGCATACTTAATACACGCAGTTTTATTTAGCACATGAATTATAAGCTAATACATTGTATAAACACGTAACTATATAAAAATACTATAAATATGTGCAAACATTATTGCATTTGATGCAATAAATTTGCAGCTACACTGCACGAGCCGTTTCCTTCCATTTTTGGATGTCAAAACGTGTCATGGACAAATTTATTTTCAGCAATTCCATGAAAAATCACAAGTCCTAAATATGTAGGCTCTTCAAAATTGCCACGTGCATATCAGGTGTGAAAAATATATAAAAAATCCTTGAGTGTCAAATGCAGCAAGAAGTAAACGATTCCACACAGATTCTTTGTCATGCATCTGCCATCCAACTTCCAAGAAAAACGCCCCAAGTTACGAAAAACAATTCTTACAAGTGCACCTGAACAATACGGAAAACACGTTTCGCAACTACTCCTCGCTTTCTTCCGCGAGAGTAAAACTTGCAAGTAAAATAAATGGTTTTACGCAGTACGAAATTTCCAATTATTTCCCAACAATGCATTTATCTGGCTGCAAAATATATTTTCCAAGATATCATACTTACGTACATATTTGCGCCACGGCCCTTTTAATGACACCGGAGCTTCTCCCAAAACATTTACGTGTGAACCTGCTGGCATAAAACGATTCCGAGATGATCCTTTGACGACTGCTGGATTTCAAGGGAACAATTACTGCCAACACCGAAACAATATTTTTTATAAGAATGTCATATATGCACACGCCTCGGCATTTCGTAGAACATGGCAAAGCTTGCATCTACGGTGAAATACGTAGACGTCAGTTGATATGGCCGAAGTACATCCTCCACGTGCATTGTCATCATAGAAACGGCTATAAAAGTGGACTTGACCACAGCTTGCTGTGCCATTCTATCATGTGATTCCGACGAATTCCAAGCGTCTCAAATGTCAAAGAAACACGTGCGAATTTAAAACTGCTGCGTTGAGGAAACGTCCAGCGTATGCCCTCGTTGAAAAACCGATAGCATGCACTGGACCTGCGGCTAACTGAAATGCTTTGAAAGCAAGAATGTTTCAGAAATTCCTGGGAAAACGTGGCGTTTGTTCCTCTCGGGATGACATGAAATTCCGTATGCAATTACAGGCATACATGAGTGTGCAAATTTGCAAACGAATGCCACCAAAGGGCACCATCGATAAATATGACGGATCACAAGGTTTTATCACAACAATATCATATTACGCTTTTTATATTTACACGCACGTGAGTATATTAGCTTATAGCCAATAATGTTAAGACCGCTAGCAATCGGTACAATAGAAGCGCGTTGCCAAATTTATTTAAACAAAATAAAACAACGTTCTAAGTTTGTTTCAGAAAATTCCCAACCAAATACAGTCGACTCTTCTCTATAATGGTTTAGCAAAGAGCTTCTACATTTAACCGTTATAGAGTATATACAGTGGAATCTCTATATAAACAACTCTGAAGGGAAGGGCGCCAAATATTTACAGAGAAAAGTTGCTATATAGAACATACCTGTCATATAAGGTATACCTTATATGTCCGAGGGGCTGGAAAAACAAGGTTGTTACAGAGAAATGGTTAGAATGGTTAGAAAGAAATGGTTAGAGACTTGTTATAAAGAGACTCCACTGTATACGGAAAGGACGAGATCGTTACATACAAAAACATTGAATTGAGGGGATTTAAAATTGAAGAAAAACGGGCATAGGAAGAAAAATATAGGAAGACGTATACTAAGGCCGTTATAGACCAGCAGGCTAAACGGCGGGAAATTCAAAGCTAGTGCAAAAGCCGTTATAGAGAGATATGTATGCTACGGCATGACTTAAAACCGTTATAGGGAGAGAGGCGGAATGGTAGGAGATTCAAAACTTCTTCGTTATAGAGAAAAACTGTACTAGAGAAAACTGCTATCGAGAGTCAAATTATCCAAAAAATTCTCTCGCGCAGGTTTGTGAACATCTATAGAAAAAAATCCGTTATAGACAGGCCCGCTATAAAGAGATTGGACTGTATTGACATCCACACTTTATAACGTTTAACTCCATTGAATCTAAACTCCATTGAAATTTTGTAAGATTTCTTTCAGAAATTTGCAAATTTTTATGGATAAGTTTAAGGACAGGAATATTTCTCTCCATATTAAGATTTCAGGCTGAGATGGATATTTTTCGGAACTAAATTTTATGGAGACCTAAATCATAGCGTGTTGTTCAAATTTAATTCAAACAGCTACATTTTAGATTTATGCATAAGTGTTGGATTCGGCTGTTGCGAAATTTCTGTCTTTCCCTCTCATTCATGGCTGGACTGGTCTAAAATATTCGAATATATTACTTGCAGCATGAATTTATGCAACATTTGTACGTCATCCTTCTTTCCCACGGCATGCATAAAACACAATATGTTGCATAAGCTGATATACAATTCAATGGTATATATTTGCGCAGTATACACATATGACACAGCATACAAGCATGTACATTGTATCACAGCTTTTGACGTATTCAGAGCCGTAAATATTTCCAGACGACAAATGACATTGACCAGGTGGCATTGCGATGGGAAAGTAAATAAAAACGGGCGTTCGCACCTAGAATTAAATTCACCTTGCAGCTGGTCCTTTTCATCGTAAATTTTGTTTCACTTTCAATTAATATGCAAGGCGTAAATTCAGAATTTAAGCAACTCTTATATAAAGGCATATTCTGGAATCATGACAGTGATATTCCGCCAATCTTGCGTAGTATTTACGATACTTTGCATTTATCTGTCGGGATATTTCCTTAAGCGTTTGATTCCAGCTGTGTGTATAAAATAATGCCAACAATAACCATCTACGTTTTAGCGTACAAATTTGTTTGGAGTGAAAAGTGTTAAAATATAAGGATTATATTGGCATTAGAACATTTTTTATAAATTTCACAAGTATATATACATTTTTTAAATGTAGAAATGGAATTGAAAATTAACGCCAAACCAAAATTTGCTGTAGGAACGCCTGAATTAATTTTCATTGCACGTTGTAGATTGCAGTGGTAATTATAGCTAGAACGGCACGACAGAATACTAATTGTAAGCTCATCGACGCAAGCTCGCTTTGTATTACTATATACGTGCCGGACCCAGCAACGGTAAAGAATTAATTCTCGGAAATGCATTTTATAAAAGTATACTGCCGCAACATGTTCCATGGTGGAAAATTTGTTGCGGGAGGGTTACAACTATGAAATCAAATTTTTTTAATGCATGTATCTGTGTACAGTGTGTACATTTCCCCTGTTTTCTCTTGAATGCTGTAACAATTTATAATTCCTCACGAATCTTTGATGTTGGCTCTAGTATCTATAAATATAAATGAATGAAGACGTTTGAGTATGTACATATATGCAGCTGCACATATGCTTACCTAAAATTCATTTAATAATTAGCACAGTATCCGCTGTTTTTCTAACCAATTTGTAATAAATGTCTAATAAATTTCGAACAAACAACTAATTTGCAACAAACTGCTAATATATTTCGGTCAAACAACAAATTTGTAACCAATTTCGGATCAATTTCTGACCAATTTCTAACACATTTCTGACGTACAACAAATTTGTAACCAATTTCTGATCTATTTCTGATCAATTGGTGACAAATGTTTGACCAATTTCGGACTAAAAAAACAAAGTGACAAATTTATATTACATTTCTGACACAACAAATTTGTAGCCAGTTTTCTGATCAATTTCTGACAAATTTCTGGCCATTTTTCTGACTGATTTAAAAAAACAAATTTGGGACAAATTTCTAATACATTTCGGGCATACAAAAACTTTTTAGCCAATTACTGATCAATTTCCGACCAATTTCTGACCAATTTCTGGCCGATTTTAAAAGTACAAATTTATGATCAATTTATGACAAATTTCTGAACAATCTTTGGCTAACGAACAAATTTGTGATAAACAATTTTGTAACAAACGCACTTGTAATAAGTTTCTAATAAACAAATTTGTAACGTATTTGTAACAAATCAAATTTGTAACGTAGCTATATGTAACTTTGTAACACATTTCTAATAAATTTCTGACAATTCTCCGACACATTTCTAACAGATTTCTAACTAATAAATTTTTGAAAAACTTTTCTAATCAATTGTTTTTCCTGGTATTTTCCCATGTAACGTTACAACTATACACCTTTTTAATGTTCGCAATAAATTGCTGCACCCTCAAAAAATGTTTATATGCTCACCGAGGCCGTATAAATTATATTTTGGCACCCTAGATACTTGTGTACTTACTGTGTAATAATGAATAACACGAGCTGAATCCTTAACCAATTTCTCTCCAGTACAAGATTCTCTCGGACAAAACTCTTTTCATTTGATACATTTCCTCTACACAAAAACATTTAGCTGGTAATATATAACACCCGGATTAAAAAAAAACAAGCTGGCGCCGGGGAATGATTTTCTCATTTCCGCCATGAATTACCCATTCCTTTTTATCCCATCCTCATACGCACAAGCCGGGGCTGATCTCAATTTCCTTTGATAAAGTACCTTTTGGTAAAAGGTTGGAATTAGCCCCGATTTAATCTCTGTTGAAGGCTCCTTCTCACTTCCCGGAAACACATCCACTGCCACAGAAGATATCCGGCCACATGGGATGCCCTATTTGTTTAGCAACCCGGGAGAGTCTTTCACTTACGGCCACCTCCAGGAAGATAAAGGGCGAGAGAAAGTAACTACACGCCAGGAGAAATTTGGGCCAATAGAAAGTGTGTGTACAGAAGGAGAAAAAAATGGCAAAGGGGAGTGAGAGGGATACAAAAAAGTTTGGAAGTCTGTCGAAGGCTGTAAATTTTTTTTTAGTATGTGTGCTCCGACAGGAAAGTGAGACTTGGGAATGGGAATATAGCTGTACATATGTTGCCAGGTTGAACTTGCGTCTCTCCGTCCTGAGCTAGCACGCCGTCCTTTTGTCTGGGATACTTTCCATCCGGGTGAAGAAAGAGAAGAGAGACTTCTCCCGACTAAAATAGCTCCGGCTTCTCTTCGGGTCTTTTAGTAAGACAGTGAAAGCCCGGGGAGAACGTCTGCGTCGCTGGAAACAAAGGTGTATGCAAAATTTGTATACTTGCAAGTCTTTGTCAATATAACATTTTCTTTGTATAACTAGTGAGTAACATTGTGGAAAGCTGCGAGTATAAGGCTGTATATGTATAGAATAATTATATATTTTTGCAAATCCATTTTTTGTAAGCGCCAATCAATAGAATTATCCTAATTCTGTTAAGTAGCAAGGTTAAACCTCAAAACAAAAAATCACGTTAGCAAATAAAAATCTACACTAAAAGACAATCATTAAATCAAAAAAGGAAAATTCAAGACGAAAAGAAAAATTTAAGCTGAAAAGGAAAATTTAAGTTAGAAAGGAAAATTTAAGCTAAAAACCAAAAGGCTAAGCTACAATCAAAAAACAATAAACTGTATATCACCCAAATCCAAGTTCAAAGCTAAATTTTTCATTATAAATAAAAATTTCTGCTTATAAAGCAAAACTAAGGCTGTGCAATCAAAATTTGCCGCGAAATCCGGGCATTCATACTACAAAAAAAACATTAACGCCATAAAATAAATCATTGCGGTTAAAAACAAAACTTTACGCTATAGAACTAAATATTATATAAAACAAAAATTTGTGCTGTAAATCAAAACTTCACGCTATAATTCATCAGAATTTAACCGAATAAATCATCAAACTTTTACACTTTCAATCTCAACTTTGTGCTATAAATCAAAATGTAACGCTAAAACCAAATTTTGTACACTATAAATCAAAACACTACGATATAAATTAAAGGTGTACGCTTTAAATCAAAACGTTGCGCCAAAAAACAAAACATGATTCCGTGAATCAAAACGCTACGCTGTAAATAAAAAATTTGTGCTATAGATCAAAACGTGACGCGATAAATCAAAACTTTACGCTGCAGAAAAAACGAGACTCTAAAATAACGCCACAAGACAAACTTTGGTGCTAAAAAAGAAAGCCTTTAGACCATATAAATTTATTATAAAAAACAATAAAAAACGATCAAAATTTGAAACACAAAGATAAAATTTGTTTTCCCATTGACTGATTATGTTTGTTGCCATAAAAATATTGGAGCTCTCCTGCCTCTATGCCCTGCAAATCCCCATCGTTTGTGATGATTCAAAATTTCTACGCCACCGGGGCACCCTGAGAATGTGATAGAGAACGATGAACAACACTACTAAAACGGATCTCAAAGAGCTGGCCTTGACCCCGATGGAATGGCTCCACGTCGGCGGTCTGATGTTGGTCTTCTTCGTGGCCGCCGTCGCGAATTTCTGCGTCCTCGTGTCCATCATCCGGGCGCGGGGAAAGCGGCGGCAACTGTCCTCCATGAGTATCCTCCTTCTAAATTTGTGCCTCGCGGACATCCTCGTTGTCTTCACGGTTATCCCCAGCGAGATCCTCTGGAGCATCGCCGGACATTGGTATGCCGGGAACGTCATGTGTGAGTATTTTTTTGAAAATTTGTAAATTTGTCTCATGACTTTTGCAATGCCTCCAATGAGATCGTTAACGCATTTTTCCTTCAACACAGTCGACTCTCCCTATGCCAGCTCTCACTATAAGAGCACATACTCTATAACAGCAACGCTCAATCCCGCTACAGCTTTCCCATGTAAATGGCGCTCTCTATAAGAGCACTGCCTATAACAGCGGTTACTCTATAACAGGAGGGTATTTTATTCCCTCGGTCACATTCCTCTCTTTACAACAACACTTTCTCCCTATAAGAGCATTAGCGCCTAAGTCCCTTTAACATTAACGTTTTCTCCATAACAGCACCGGAACTCTATACCAGCCCAATTTTATTCTTTTCTCACTAAAATGTAAATATTAATGCCTAATTTTGTAAATATTGTTAGAATTTGGAAAATTATCAAAGTTGTGCCTGCAAATAATCTTAATTAATTAATATTAATATTTTTTTAACTAATTCTCTGTACCGGCAGTTAGTTATAAGAGCACTTTTTCTGGTGCAGATAGGGTGCTTTTACAGAGAGAGTCGACTGTATAGTGTAGTATTTTTTTAAATAAATGCAGAATTGTCTGAGCCAGGAATTTCTAGTATCGGAAAATGTAGAATTTGTATATATGTGCATACATTGGAGTCTCTTTATAACAAGTCACTTTATAGCAACTTTTCTATATAACAACATTATTTTTTCCGCCCTTCGTACAGATAAGCTACATATTGAGGCGACAGATTCAAATCCGTCGCCGGATTTGAATCCGGCGACGGATTGGCCGTGCCGTCCAATGATTGGAGTTTTGCTGGACGCCTCGGGAGAGGATTTCGCCAACGGCCGTTTTCCTCGT
>JAQGBT010004182.1:0-17294 GCA_034698585.1 Disparrhopalites patrizii | reverse complement strand
CTACGTACATCCATCCTTAGTCGTTTTTGACCAAGTCTGCGGACTTGGAGTTGCAAAGGTGACCAAGTGATGATACTCCGGGAATGATTTCATAGAAATTGACACCATGTTCCTCCATTCCTCCCGCCTACAAGAACCAACACGAGACAAAACCCCTATTGGATGGGGGATTTTTTGCAGATGTAATCCAATCAACGAACAAGAACTGGGCAAATGCTGGACGTTTTTTCGCACAAAGTTTAAATATCAAAATTTTGTATTTTTTGTTGAACTTCGTGTGGAAAACCCGCTATAAGATGACTAATTCTTGTCGGATCTTGATAAGGTTTATTTGACTTGATTCAAAATACAATTCTGCAGCAAAGAGGGCATTTATCTCGTTCTCATGATTTCTTGGCTAGGCCACAGTAAGGTGAGTACATCCTGTCCATTTCTCTGAAATCATGTTCAGAATTTGTGTCACTTGGTGAGTTTTGCAAGTTTGGAAGTAAGAGAGAGCGCACTGAGTGTGAGTGGAAGGGAGTATGGGGCATGAATGTACTGAATTGATACCTGATTGCTTCATGTTCTTGTTGAAACGCGGATAGCCTCCGAGACCTGAGGATATCTGCACGGTGTGCTACACGTCAGGGACGACGGGGAACCCCAAGGGCGTCATACTCAGTCACGAGAATGTGGTTGCGGACGTGTCCGCAGTTATGTTGCAGCTGGGAGAGCATAAGCCCAACCGCCACGACGTCATGATCTCCTTCCTTCCTTTAGCTCACATGTTTGAACGCTGTTGCCAGGTAAGAAAAGATCAAAGCAACCAATTTCTGCGCTAGCTTCGTCATCGCGGCAGTCAACACATGTGCTGACTCGGTAGGACAAATTAATAAAGTTCAACCAATCAATCAAGTCCTTGAATTGCCAGTGACACAAGCAGGAAAGGGCGACTACCTTATTTTAGGATTGAGGAGCAATAAGACTACTATTTGTCCATTCTGCCTTCAGCCCCTAAAAGGATTGATGCATTCAGGATGTTGAATTTGAAAGCTAACTATGGAAAGGCATGAGTATGGGAAGAAGGAACCTAAATGAATATTGATGGTTGATATTCACAGATAGCCATGTTCATGCAAGGAGGCTCTGTGGGCTTCTTCTGCGGCGATATTCGGAATCTCATGGAGGATATGAAGGCCCTCAAACCGACTGTCACGCCCACTGTTCCAAGATTGCTCAATAGGATCCACGACAAAGTTGGAGCAAATAAAATATTAGCACTCGCTACTTCCTTTCCATACATTGATCCTAGATTGATCCTAGATTGATCCTAGATGCCTAGAACAAATCTAGAAAAGCCTCAGGCAATGACATGAGTTGGAATTTGATTGTGTGCAGGTAATGTCGACGGTGAATGGGTCCCTCTTAAAGCGAAACCTGCTCCGAATGGCTATTAATAGCAAGTTGGCGGAAATGAAGCGGGGCATTCTGCGCAAGAATACAATTTGGGATACTCTGGTCTTCAAGAAAGTCCAAGCGGGGATGGGCGGTCGTGTTCGTCTCCTCGTTGTCGGCTCCGCTCCACTCAGTGGAAACGTCCTCACCTTCATCCGCTGTGCTTTGGGATGTGTCGTAAGTACTTCCCTCTCCTATTCTTATTCTTAGTCCCAATCTTCCAGTCCTCAATTTCGAACGGTCTTCAAAACTCCCCTAGGACCGTTCGTCTCGCTTCGCGCGAGCAGCGCGGCGCTTCAAGTATCCCACTTCCACTTCCCACTAGTCTGCTCTCGCTCTCCCTTGAGGGGAGTGCTGAAATGTGCCTGAGCCCTGTGAGTAGTGGCTATTTGCATTTATACATATATAAATGCATTTATACATGTATAACGTACGTAATATACATACGTACGTTATACGTAATATGTATGTAATTATATTAAATTATATATGTAATGAAACTAATGAAATGAATTACTATGAAAGATACGTAAATATAAATTCGTGTGCACAGGTTGTGGAAGGCTACGGCCAGACAGAATGCGTTGCACCGGCTACGTTGACGATTCAGGGCGACTGTACACCCGATCACGTTGGGCCTCCTGTTGCCTGCTGCTGTGTTAAGCTCGTCGACGTACCTGAGATGGAATACTATGCCTCTGCTGGACAAGGTCTCATCTCTCACTCTTCTCAAAGCACATCTCACCATTATTTCATTCATTTCATCCATCATTTCTTTCATCCATTATCGGGGTTAATCCTCACAGCCTCACAACTAACATTCTCCCATTTGCCCATTTCTCCTCTCGTCCTCCAAGTACGGACCATTCCTCGCATTGCGCCAATTAGGCTTCTTTGCTATTTACAAGTAGGGATGTTATTTCGAATGGGACATGGCGCTTTAAAACTTGGGCATTGCAGGGCGAGTTGGCGGATTCGGCATAATGGCAAAAACGGCAGGCACAGGGCACAAAGGACGAAAGGACATATAAGGCATTTTGGATTTTTTTTCGTTGCAATATAGGAAAATAAGTGCCTCAAACTATTAACTATTGTAACTTTAGAAGGATTTTTGCAAACCTATTTTGTGGAGTTAACCAAGAAACATTAAAATCAATGCGTAAAAAACGTAAAATACATCATTTTTTCTGTTATTAAGCCATTCGCGGCCATTCTGTTTTTCAACATTCTCGAAACATTTTCACACAAGTTTTCGGGATTTATTTTATATATGTAATTATATTCAACCAGTGGTTATATTTTCTTTTATTTGATTGGTTTTTCACCAGAATTTACAGTTAACACCTTGCGTTAACTGTAAATCGAAACTGTCTTTCTAGTCAATATACATAGTTGTATTTAGAAACTCTCTTGTTTTACTGTAATAGTTATTATTATTAGTACTTCTTACTCCACTTGTCACGTTGTCACACTTAAGTTTCTGCGATCAACTTTGGGAAGCGACGACTTTTGGAGCTATTGGAGGGCTAATAAAGCCAAGTGAGAGAGGATTGAGAAGCTTTTGCAGGAGATTTGCCATTTTTGTTTTTGGAATGAGGGAGACGAGAGTACGAGAGAGTTGTTTTTGTGTGGGGGGAAAGGGTTGATGGCATCTGATGGCTTTTGGATCAATTTGGATGGCACTTGCTTTACTCTGCACCTCCTCTTGTATGTGTGCTTTCAGGCGAAGTTTGCGTGAAAGGAACGAACGTGTTCCAGGGCTACTTCAAGGACCCGGAGCGGACCAGGGATGCTATTGATAGAGACGGCTGGCTCCACACCGGTGACATTGGCACCTGGCTCCCGGTAAGATCCTTTCCTTCCATAACTATTAGGTGGAGGGAAAATGAAAGGTGAGAAGGAGGAGGAGAGTGGAAATGTGAGGAAGGACTAGAGGATGGAAAGTTGTGTGATTGCAGAACGGAACACTGAAGATCATCGACAGGAAGAAACATATTTTTAAGCTGAGTCAAGGGGAGTACATTGCTCCGGAGAAGATCGAAAACATCTACATCCGGAGTGTCTACGTCTCGCAGATCTACGTCTACGGAGAATCTCTTAAGGTAGCTTCTTTAACTACTGGTCGCTTGGTCGCTACTGTAACTCGGAATGGTAACTGGGATGAGATGATGCGATGCTGATAAAGATTTGTTTGAGCAGTCATGTGTGGTGGCGGTGGTGGTGCCGGACGTGGAGACGGTCAAGGAGTGGGCCCTGGAGAACGATATTCCCGGCACCTTGTCCGTTCTGTGCGCTGACGAGAGGGTGAAAGCCATGATCATGGAAGATATTATCCAGCTAGGGAAGGAGTCCGGACTGAAATCCTTTGAACAGGTTCGCTCTGTCCTCTTCCTCTTCCCCAATCCCCCACGCCCCGTGCTTCACTCCTCCCGACATTGTATGTGTATGCACGGTGGAGATGTAGAAATGGAAATATTTAAAATTTAATAAAAGCATTTAGTACGGAAGTTTTCGGAATGGAATAAAGAGGAAATATGTGTGATACAGGTGAAGGACGTCTACCTTCATCCGGATCCCTTCTCAGTCCAGAACGGTCTCCTTACACCCACGCTCAAATCCAAGCGACCTCAACTGAAAGCCTACTTTAAGCCTCAGTTAGGAGATATGTACTCCAAGCTGGACTAATTTTTACTTGTGCAACTGTCTGAAAAATCCTCAGTCTTCAAGACTTTCACTGGGTTATGCTAAGACGTGTCTCCAAAGCACTGCATCGTCATACTTTCAATAATCACAATAGGACTGCACAATTCTACCTCGTGCTAATTTTGTTTTGTGTCACTCATTTCGTCAGGGGAGAAGGACCGAAGAACAGCGCGGGAAAAGGCTGGGGGATACGCATGCCGTGCGTGTACTGATGGGGTCAACATTAGTGTAATTGCTATCTTCTAGCCTTTCAACTGAAAAAACGAGTTTGAAAAGCTCCTTCCGACGTTTACCCTCAGCTTTCCTTAATAAGGTTTAGCTGAATGAGTTGTCCGTTTACTTGTCTATAAAACGGACGAGTTAGGTTGCGTGAACCTATATAATTCTAGGTAATTGCGCTGTGCGAGGACATGAGAACTATGAGTACGAATGTGTATGTCTATGTCTATACGTATCCTCTTCACTAGTCACTTTCTTCCGAATAAGTCTGGACTAATCTATGTATGTTCAGTATTACCTAATAATTATAGTGTAACTGTACACATAATCTCTCACTTGCCCCCCTCAACAGCCAAAACGTGCGCAGCAACTGGAAATCGTCCCAGTCCGCGTACAGAGAACATATTTAGTCGCAATCCAAATATAATTCCATACGTTGCAGCCAGTAATAGATTTGGGTGAAACACATGGTGACGAATCTATCTACTAATAGGCTCCTGGAGCAAGGTGATGGCTGGTGACTGGTGACGTATTTGAGTCCAAACTTTTCAGAGATGATGCAATGGAAATGTGCTCCCGGGCGTTTTCCAGGTCTTGCATGTGCTATGGGTGCAGGATGTCTAATCGTAAGTGTGGTGTGTGGTGTGAGCGAAGAAGCCTAATAGCACGTACAAGGACGGTCACTTTTGCGAGAAAAGGGCAAGGGAAGAACGGACAGCGAAGGGACTAGATTTTCAATCCGAACTCACCTCTTGCCTTTATAATAAAGGAGAGATTGAAATAAACTACTACAAGGTCTCTACAATTCCTAGCGTGGGCCGAAGGACATGAGATAGTTTTCATTGAATCACTTCTTTTCTTGTGACCAAGTATGAGTTTGCCTCCATACTTTCGGCTTCAGCGTTCAGCGTCACTCAGCCAGGACGTGGACGTAGGAGTAGACGCGGAAGCCGAAGGCAGCGACATGGGTCAAGCATTTCCTCTCCTTCAAGCGTCCTTTGTCACCAAAGGGAAGTTGGTGCCTATGAGGAGTTGGACTAATATTCTACGAGTCTTGATTCCATCTGAGCAAGTGAGAGGCACGAGGAATCAAGGGTGCGCGCTGCCCAGGAACAGACCTGGGCTGGAACTGTTTGGATTCTTCTCACCTCCGACCTGACCGAGAGGGCTGCTCGCTGGGTCACTCTCAGGTCACTCATCACTCTCCACCTTCAACCTCTTCACTTTCACTCCACGCCTCGGACCAAGAAAAGCCTGCTTTTCCAGCCCCTCAAAATGTTACTCCAACTCGCACTTTCCCAGTCCGTTGCCACGGACAGTGTCAATTATTGTCAATGATCTGGTCATAATGAGGTCATGGTGAAATCAGTCATTTCCTTTAATCCTTCATTTGGTGATCACGGAAGGAGAGGGTTGTTGCTGCACGTGTCAATTCTACTGGGAGCAGACCCATGCCCACGTATTCTCCATTCTCCCTCATTAGTTCCTAAAGTACTTACTAAGTTTCACCTGTCGGTCGTCCCTAGTCTACAAAATGTGTTGAAAAGCAAGTCAGTGCAACGCCAAACCATTGGTTATTCTACATTTTTAGGTTTTGATCTAATTTTAAGACATGAATTGAGTTTAAAGGTGTGTTAATGACACGTAGGTTATCAATGTATTATTGCTAATAATTTATTAATATCCTGTAGTTCATAGCATTTCATCATGTAGAGACGTCATGTAGAGAGGAATGTGATAACAAAAGTTAAACGAAATAAATGTGAGTCTTGCCTTGTTTAGGCCGAATTTTGATTTCAGGAAAAGTCAGCAACCACATACAAGGATCAGTGTAGCCCATATCTAGTTCTACACGTACTTGCTTACTCGTTACCGTTACATGTGTAACCTGTATTGTGTATGTAAAATAATATTGAAGGATAATTTAATAAATTCATTGTTTTCTGTTTTTACTCCTCATGTATTTGTTGTTTTGGTTTTCTGTCATTTACGCTGCTTGTTACACTACTTTTTGTTACTTTAAAGTAAGCCATCGTTGACGAACTTTCGTAGTACTTCATCTGCGAATATCGTACCTATGCGGGATTAGTGAAGCCAAGACTTCCGCACAAACAACTTCAAATACAGTGAAATGGAATTTGAAAGTCAACTTCTACGTTAATTGGTTATTGGTCTGCAATTGACTGTCACATCAATTTCAAATATAAAGATAGAAGTAGATCGTTAAAATCAATTTCAAATTTATAAACATGACACATAATTGAACTGGAATTCCTTTTTGAGTAGATTCGATTCCGTCAAATGAGTTATTGAAGTATCCAGGGCTTAAGCCACGGGCGGGGGTGGGCTAAGCCCCACCACTTTTTTTAAGAGACCCACTGCCTTTTTCCGCAAGCTCCAGTTAATGAAACAATGGGCCCATTAAATTACATTCTATTTTTAATAGAAAACTGTGTAGAACTCGACGAATAAACTCGATGTGTTTTTTGGAAATTTGATGCTGTTTGAAGTAAAGGTGGGATGAAAGATACTTGGACCAATTATCATTGAACAAATTTTCATTGGATGTACATATTTGTGTCCATTTTGACAGGTATTCCTAGCAACCAATTTTGTGGTTGAGAGAAAAAGAAGTGACCGAAAAATATGTTGGATCAATTTTTTACTGTACGATTTTGTTCTTGGACTGACTGTTACTGACCGAAAATGCTTTTTGAATTGTTGAACCAAAAATCCTGACCGAGGTTTGCGATTTCAATGAAACGCTTTTCGAGCATAGCCCTACGGGAACGTAAAATTAAATTCCGAACAAACAAGGTATAAACGTTCATAATCGTTGAACGAGAAATCATTATTTATTATGATTAATGTAAAGATCGTTTACAGCACAAGAATTGTGAGAGTGCGTAAGCGAACGAAAGGATCATAAAAACAATAAAAAGTACACAACGGAAGGACTCGAAAGTAATAATAAATAACTCAGTCAAGTTGTCGCGGTTGCACTATTATCGATAAAGTTTTCCATATAATACATAGATATACATTTTACGAAACGAAAACCTACATCTAGTATATCAAGATCCT
Organism: Disparrhopalites patrizii; assembly: GCA_034698585.1. Taxonomy (NCBI): domain Eukaryota; kingdom Metazoa; phylum Arthropoda; class Collembola; order Symphypleona; family Sminthuridae; genus Disparrhopalites; species Disparrhopalites patrizii. The sequence goes on along the minus strand of JAQGBT010004182.1, from coordinate 9,851 downwards.
ACGCATACCGAAATGTTAAGAAATGTCTAAATCAAGGGAGCTATAAAATCCAAAGACCCTCTGGCTCGTCGTCAACGGCGTAAGAGCGGAGGAAAGAGATTCAGAGCTTTTGCGGGATAAGGGTGGTCTTCCTGGACGTCGCCCACGATTTCCTGTATTCGCTGGACCCACAGGTCTTAGGCGAGGCCTTCCTGGTCCTCTTTTGTTAGAGGAATCGCTTAATCCTAAAGTTTCAATCGGCATTCAAAATTCTGTGCTACACGCTTTCAAGCCAGCTACAGAAGCTCAATTGATAGACATTTATCAAACCGAGTTTGATTTTACTTTGATGTGTTACTTTTACTTATTGTAAAAATTTCACATACGTTCTGATTCTCTGAAGGGAACCCGTACTCTCGAAGGTGGACGACCTCTTTTCCCATTACCACGCACCTGTTTAGTCCTTTTCGGTAGGACAGGAAAGTCACTCTCATAATCCGAATACGAGTCATTACCCCAATCAAGTGTTTTGTACCCATCAGCTGTACTTGGAGACACTACGTCTCGCTCCTCCGGGAGAGAGTTAGAACGGGTAGACTTGTCTTCTTCAAGCCTTGCCTCCAAAGATTCCGCGATTACATCAGCCTCTAACGCAGGCATGTCATGAGAACCCTAGAACATTTCGAGAACGCATGAGTGAAGCTGCTACATGAGCTATATTGTGTTTCTGTGTGAGTGTGAGTATCCGATTTACATCCAGTGGAGATGATGGTCCAGAGCTTTCGACGCTACCGACGGTTGATGAAGACACGCTGGATGATACGAATTCCCCCGTCAGCCTTTCCACAATATTCTATAGCAGCCAATTGAAATAGAATTTAAATTAACTCTTCTTAATTTGAACCAATTGAGAAAAGATTTTCATGTATGTATATCGACCCACCTTAAGCTTCCTTTTGCCCAAAATTGTGCCGGATGTTGAGGGCTTCGTTTCAGTGCTGGGATCAGAAGTCCTTGATTCTACATTCCGGCGCTCTGCTAGTTTTTGACGATCTGTAACAAAACATATTCATGGAAAATCTTTTGATTGGCACATCAAAGAAAATAAAGTAAAATGCTCCCATTTTACCCAAGACACACTTACATTTTCTTTCCATTTCCTCATCATCCAAAAGTAAAGAGACAACTTCCTTAGGCTTGAGAGCATCTTGTCGTAAATTACCACCACTTATAACAATTTTCTGAATCTAAAGTCATATTAATTGAAACTTTTAAACAGTAATATTTAAGGATATTTTAGTGCTGCACCTACACTAATAATAAACCCAAATGTAGAAAAAGAATAGTATTCTATAAATAATGCATTCAATATTATGTACTACCTTGAAAGTCAAAACTCTGTAGCATCGAAACAGCAAACAATTTTACCGGGACTGTTTACCATTGCTAATTCATAGTATAATTAAAGCCGTTTGAAAAGTACCTCATTTTTCTCCCGTGCTCTCTGCAAAATTCGTTCCTCTATAGTGCCCTTACATATAAGCCGATATACATGAACTTGCTTCGTCTGTCCCAATCTGTGAGCCCTATCCATAGCCTGTTGATCTACCGTGGGATTCCAGTCGCTGTCGTAAAATATTACCTACACAAACACGCACAACAATCGTTTACCTGAAACAACACTGGCCAAAGCTTTGTACAAAGACAACGGTACACAACATTCTGTTATTTTTATAATTAAGGTGTCTGATAGTTACCGTATCAGCCGCAGTTAAGTTTATACCCAGTCCTCCAGCTCGGGTGGATAACAAAAAGACAAAAATGTCGGACCGCGTCTGGAAGTCAGCAACCATATCTCGCCGTTCAGCAATTTTGGAGGATCCATCTAATCTTATGTACGTCCACTTGCGGTACCACATGTATTCCTAGCACAAATATATTCGCACAATTTAACTCACTTCCAAAAATGTACTGAAAACGTGTCGCTAAAGATTGCGTATTGCGCGTTTAGCATTCGTAATTGCAAACCTCCAGTATGTCGATCATTTTTGTCATCTGAGAATATATCAGTACCCTGTGACCATTGGACTTCAACTGTCTCAATAAGCAATCTAATACGCCCAACTTTCCAGAATCTGACACTAATTTCTCTTTATCTGGGACAACCATTAGTGACCAGCCATGGAATGGCTGAATAGCATCGAGCCCTTGCAGCTCCACAGGCACGAAGTGTGTAGATTCTTTTCTCCAACTGGCTGACCCATGCATAAGCAGATTGTAGCCTTCAGACGAAGTATATAGAAGTTCTAATAATTTCTCAGCCGCACGTTTATCATTGAAATGAAGTTCCCGACCCATACCCACAACTTTTTGGGGTATACTGTACAAAAAAGATGGTAGGTATGTTCTTTGTAAAAATCGCACTTCACTGAAACTACTGTAAAGAGAATTTCTCCACAGTTTGGAGCTTTTGATCTCAGGTTCGTCAGCGAAGGATTTCGCTTTCACGTGTTTTGTATTAGTGCAACGCCTGTATTCAACTGTCAGGGGGATGGAATATATTGTATGATCTTTCAGGGTGTACAAAGTGGACGTGTAATTTGTAAAAATTAAATCTTGCAAAACGGCACTCTGCATAACATTTGGAAAATTTGTTGGGACATCAAGCCAAAGTAGGAAGTCTGCACCATGCAAAACATTTGTACTTTGTGAAGAACTCGGGTATGAAAAATTTATGGCTTCCGCATTTGACTCAGCAGACCAACTTCGCTGAAAGTAAAGGCATTCCACCTTATTGTTCAGCCGCAAAATATATTTCCACCTATAACGATTTAAAAAAACACATTAGGTAAATAAATGGAATACGTTATCACAAGTGACATTGGTGACGTGAAAATAACTACTAAAAAGCTTACTTTTCAATAATACCACCGTAAATAATTCTATTTATTTCAGTCGGACTCAGGTCTATGAACCGGGAAAAAGACCACTCACTACGGCAAACACGCGGTGTATCTGTGAAACCATTACTTGTAATCTGGACATGAGTTTTCAGCGATTGATGAATATTATCCTCGTGGAAGATGCTGAATTGATTCTCCAAAACAAAGCTCTTGGGATTAACACACATGCTTAACATGCCTTCCCTGAATATAAGGTTGGGATATTCATTCTCTGCAACTGGCAATCTATGGGGACATTGGACGTCCAGGCGCTCGAATAAATCTGGATGGTTACAAACCTATCAAAACAACAGTTGATGAAAACTTATGAAAAATAAGTTGAGTCTAAAAAAATCTACTGAGCACTGACCTTTCGAAACTGCATCACTAGTTTCATTAAATTTGTCGTTGAATTCGGATCCAATTGAGCATTTGAAGGTCCCGCAGTTTTGAGAAGATCTTCAATTCTGCTTTTCTTCTTTAATACTGAAACAAAAGCCCATGATCGTGAGCACGTAGTTATTTAGACGCTACTTGTTAAACTAATTTACACAACGTTCACAAAAATTACTTCTAATTAACTAATTATGAGTTATGCAACGGCAAATAAATGGCCAACAGCAACAATAATTTCAAGTGTATACGCAATACGCATCAAAGAACTTACACGAGTAAAACATTTTTTGACGGGCGGTAAGAGGACAGTTCACAAGCACTTCTACTTTATCCGACAACTCATTCTCCACATCTTTTTTCAGTCGTCGGAGCATAAATGGCTTCAAAATTAAGTGCAATCTGGATAAGTGCCCTATATCAACAACAAACATTAGAAATTCTGAAACCAGCTAGTTTTCTTAATTGCATGAGATGATCAAGAAAATACGAACTTTCATCTATTGAACTTTTATTTTCTGCGTGGGATTCAATATCCTTTGAAAACCATTCACTGAATTCTTCATGTGAGTCAAAGAGAGAAGGCATTATGAAGTGTAATAGGGCCCATAGTTCGGCCATAGTGTTTTGAATTGGAGTTCCCGTGAGTAGTAACCTATTCCTGCAGCTGAAGCTTAAGAGCATTTTCCATCGGGCACTGAAATTAACAGTATGATACATTTTTACTTTTTTTATATTTAAATGTAAATAAATAATATTCATTCAATGAGGAGTAGCAATATAGAAAATTCAACCGGATTACCTTGCGGTACTCTTAATAGCTTGTGCTTCGTCCAGGATCAAGTATTGCCACTTAACCCGATTTTTAAAGAATTTAAAATCTGTAATTACAATCTGATACGATGTAATCACAACATGAAAACTAGCTTTTTCTGTGTGCAAGTTGGTCTGCTGCCAAAACTGTCTCAAAATTCTACGCTCCTGAAATGAAATTAACAATTAATGACATGTAAAATTAATACGCATCTTACTTTCTGGAACATTTAAAAATTAGTTTAGTGTGGCAAAAAAACAGCTAGGCGTACCTGAGGATTGCCCCAGTAAGGGACAACTTTAAACCGAGGGACAAAGCGCTTGAATTCCTGCTGCCAATTGTGAAGTGTTGAAGCTGGGGCTATGACAAGAAAAGGGCCCCACACACCGTACCTTTCAGCAACATGTGCAAAAAAGGCCATAGACTGAACGGTCTTACCCAGACCCATTTCGTCAGCTAAAATTCCATTTATTCCTTGATCGTAGAGGTTGACTAGCCAGTTCATACCTTTCAGCTGATAGTGCTTTAGCACACCCTCAAACATTTTCGGCTGACTGTATTCCCCCTCTGTAGTTTCTAGCTTTAAATCTTCTGCTCCATTGTTAATTCAAATTGAACCACATAAGATCATACCAAGTAAACAAACCAGGGAGTAACAATTAAATGCAATAACAATTTTTCCTTACTTTTAAAGCTCTCTCGCATAGACACATCCTGATCGAATAACGTCACTTGGCATTGTTGTGTTCTAAACGCGTTCTCAACATTTTGTTTCGCCCGAGCCATCATCACTTGACTGAAAGAAAACACAAAAGAAACAGAATACTTACTATAAGTAATTACTTCAATGCCACCCAATCTTTGATAAATATATAAACCAACGAAAATGACTGATGCTGGTGAGTAAATACCTGTCATAATCATCAAAACTGGCCAGGCGCAGATTTTTCTCTTCATTGAGTCGATGTAAAATGTTGGACTCATTTTCGTCAGCTGAACTTCCCAATTTCTTTGACATAAAATGGGCGTACAACTCTGTCTGCGTGATCAAAAAATTTAATTTTCGCTGCTGCCGTTTGGCCTCCATCAGTTCCATGTCTAATTTCCTTTGTTCTTCTGCTTCTTTCTCTCGGCGCTTCCTCACTTCGCGTTCTACTCTATCCGCTTGTTTCCAATAAGACACCATTTCTCTAGCCAATCGCTTCGCTCGCCAGACAGATTCCTTCATGGCTTTTTGGGACTGAATAGCCTGTTGTCGCAAGTTTCTAGAACAGGCAAGGGCTAGTCGACGCTTCATTGCTAAATTCTCCTTGTGGTTACTAGCGCGGGCACGTTGGGTCTGCACAGGTAGTCCAAAGCATTAAACACTTATACGTATATATATATATAGCTATGTATTAGTTGACTTTCTATAAGAAATCAAAGAAATAGTACTCACCCTTCCTATCTCTTTTTTACAAAGTAAAACGTAAATTCGTCTGCGTTTCATATTTAAAACTTCTATCATTTTAGCCTGCTTTTGTGAGGTGACTTTTTTAACTTTTGAAGATTCTTTTTTCTTCTTGACATTAGGTTCAGAAATTACCGCGCTGGTAACCGCTACTGTAACTGGTATCGTTTCAGGTCCCACAAGAGGTTTGACATCCACATCACCAGAAGATACAGGTGCAGGAACTTCGTTAAAGGAAGTTTTGATAGTGGTTGAAGTCAACAACTGAGCACTTGCTGAAGATGCAGCTGCTGCCATTGACATGTAGTCACTCAAACTATCATTGTCATCCTCTCCCGCTCCTGCTTCTCCGACTTCATCCATGAAATTTGAGAGAGACGCAAGAATCGGAGTAGGTTTCATGGAGGTTAGTAAGGAAGGAGACTCCACTGCAACAGTGTCAAAATCTGGCTCTTTTTTTATGGTTATTAAGGGCTCCTCTTTGATTTCCACAAAAGGGATATCCGCCGTGATTGGTACAGAGTTAGCCGTGGAGGTACTGGGTGCGTTAGCAGAAGCTGAAACTGTAACTTCATTTCTCACGTTCTTCAAACTTTGTTTTCTCGACCTCCCTTTGCAATTTAAGCCACTGATCATCAGATTATCGTTTACATGTTCAGGATGACTAGATTTAAACGGCTTACAACCCGATTTACCATCCAAAGCACGGTGTTTTCGGGCCCGCGACGAAGCATTGAGCAGTGACTTAATATCAGCTTGTGTACCTAGAGGGTATGGAGATTTTTTCCATACTTTGTGGATTTTAAGCAGATTTTCGAGCTCATCGTCACTAATGGGGGCAAGTTTCAGTGGATCAAAGGCGGTCGCACCAAATTCACTGTCTGATGAGGATGATGATAAACCTGAAGTCGAGCTGGACGGGGAGGAAACGCTAAGATTAAGGCTACAATTCGAAGATGTATCTGAAGATTTGGAAAGTTGTACAAGGTTAACGTCATTATTGAGTCTTGCAGCAACCGAAGTCATCATCGGGTTGTTGCCCAGTTGAAATTCATTGTCAGAGTCCTCCGATTCGCTGAAATTATAAATTACATTTGTTCTTGTAATCACTAAAAAGTTATGAACTGATGAAGTCCAATTTGAAGGGTCAATACAAGACATGTAACGGCAATACTTAAACCATACTTTCAACGAAAATTATTAGCGTTTCCATAATAAATTACCTGGATGGTTGACTAAAGACTTGGTCAACATATTTGAGGTAGGCAGTCAGATCCAAGGACTTGGCCAGATTTTGAGGAGCATCGAAAATTCTGCCGTCAGAATTCAAAGCAATCGAGGAGTTATCCGCAAAGGAATTTTGAATATGATTCCACATGTTGGCTACAAAAATTTAGTGAAAATAGCGTCTTTTCCTTCGATCCGTTAACGGTCCTTAAAATCCAGTGGGAAGGATGCCATAAACGCTGCATCTAAACAAGTCAATTCGTCTCATCGTCGGTATCAGCAAAAAAGTTGACTGAAGTTGCGGTTTTGTACACACTGCGTAGTTTGTTTTTCTGTTCAATGCACTGATCGAACTGATCACACGAAATACTACAATGACACAAGCAGGTCAATGCAACGAAGTTCCAGAAAACCTATTGTCATCAGAGAGCACGTTAAGTATATGTATATTGGATTTGAGTTTGAAACGAGGATTAAGTTTGAAATCCTGAGTGTTCAATGTAAATTATTATTCGGTAATACAATACATCCGTGATTGAAATCAGTTGTAATTTCTCAATAATTCGTGGTAGTCGTAAGCTTGGTAATGATAATGAAAACTTGGTAGTTGTTGCTGAACAATAATTTATAATTTTTCACTACAAATATTTTGCTTACATAATCATACCTACGGAATCAGTAACTGACGATGAGAAATGGATCCGAAAGCTTTCAACCAAGGGTAGTGGAGACAACGGTCTTTTAAATCAGTATATGTACAAATGAATTCGCGGTCCAGTCTCTCGTCCTCGAGTGTCCAATTGCTCAGTCTTCCTTGAGATGTTGAAAACGAGAAATTCGGGCGGTGATGAAGGAAATTGGATGTTAGTTGCAAAGAGGAATTGCGAAAGGAACTTGTCTTCCCGCCGTTACGTGCTCTTATTCTCAATTACTCTCTCAATGTTGCTGCGGAAGGAAGCTTTGGTTGGACATCGGATGTTCCAGCGAAGAGCGAAGGAAATCCAGTAGAAGAGGGCAAGAGAGGTTACACTTGAGGATTTGATTTCCACGTCTGTGATTGGATTCGGTGAGAAAGGGGGAATGGGGCCAAGGGAGGATTGCGATGACGGAGGTCGGAGAGCGAAGACATGTAAAGGCGGAATAAGTGGAGTACTGGAGACGGGAGCCTGGAGCCTGGAGGCGGAGGCACTCAACGAGTGCTCTCAAAGTCCCAACAACGAGTGAAGGAGTGAGTGAATGAATGAGCCCTGAGAACTGGGGAGAGGACAGGGCGGACAAGGGAATGGACTCAATTGGGAGGCAGTGAGGCGAGTGACGAGTCAAGGGTCACGGTGTGAATGACCGTGACAGGGCGAGTCCGTGAGCAGGACGGCAATGACAAGGAGTGAATGAGGGCTGGACAGAGGATCAGAGGACGGGAACGGGAGGAGGGAGAGTGAGAGGCCTCCGAGGTGACGCGTGACAGTGAAAGTGAAACGGTGAAGGCGAGCCGTGAGCGGGCACTGGATCACCGGACAACACTGGACAGCAAACAGTGGACATGGAATGGACATGGAATGGACATGGACTCATGGACAACCAGGCGGAGAGGCGGACAGGCGGAGGCGACAGCTCCTTCGAATTTCCAGCCAGTCGTCCGGAGTGATGAGGCTGGCAGGATTTAGCCCCACTCAGGCCACGTCCCCAGTCCACACGAGAGGGAAGAGGCGGAGGCGGATGGCGAAAGAACCTGGAAGGTCGTCAACGTCAACAGTTAGCTCAAAGGTCACATTGGCCATGTTGCTATGTAATAACCATGTAGGCTGTAGGCATGCAATGAGCGTGTAAGCTCCCAGGCTCCGGGGGTCTATGTGGCAGTTGAGTGCTGGGTGCTGGTCGCCTGGTTCCACGTCCCGGACTTCTCATCCAAGAACAATTTCCGTCAAGGTTTTCGGCCAATACAAATTTGATAAAAACATTTTCGGCCCAAAACATATCATACAAGCACTAGATCGTACAGTGAAAAATTGAACCAAACCATATTTCGGGCACTGCACTTTCGATCAACCACATAATCGGTTGCTAGGAATTTCGGTCAAAATTGACAAAAAGTCATACATACACTGACATTTCGTCCAATTTTTTTCATCCAACCTTTATTTCAAACAGTATTTTTCACTAACAAGGGATAGTCCCCAAGTGCGCAAAAGGCTTTTGATCGAAACTAGCGCCACATTGTAGGAAAACTCCTAGCATAGGCTCTCCATGATAAAAGTTTGCCCAAATTAAGGTTTCGATTTTTAAAAAAATATCTAAATTTTTGAAATCCCCGAAAACCGAAATTTGGAGGTTTTCCCATGGTAAATCCCATTTCAAATTTCTCATTCACGTGTTTTCAAATTCCCTCTCACCTAAAGCGTTTATATGCGCATACCTGTAGGTGTAGGCATGCATATAGTTGGTGTTGTTATTCGGTCACAAGTCACAATATTGGGCACTACTAAAGTAGCAAATAACATTGTTTGTTTGTTTGATTTATTTATGTGTCAATGGTTGCAATACAATGTATTAAGTCTAAACCAGGACACAGTTAACAGACATCAATTTCATTAGTACAAATACATTCAATGGATACCAAGTCATAAACGCTGGAGATGGACGAAGAACAATTTTAACTATACTAATTGTAAGTAATGCCGCGGTCATTCACAACCAGTTTCGAAAGTGCCTTTCGGAATGTAGGAAATTTAATACTGGGTAATCTTAGTTTGTCAGGTAGTACGTTCCATATTTTAACACAATTTGAGTATACATTTTTTTTCTGCGATTTTTGTTCTCAGACAAGGGCGGCACACCTGGATAGAATACGAGGATCGAGAGCTTTTTCTGGGAATGTTAATAGTTAAAAGTGAGTTTATGTATTCTACGTCATGACCATTGTGTATAATTTTTTTTTCATTTTTTAAAAATAAATACCTTTAGGCATTACGATTACGAGTATTTTGAGATATACAATTTTTTTATTTAATGCTTAATTGACCCTCAAAAAATTATTTTGTTATTTCAA
>JAQGBT010004181.1:0-17302 GCA_034698585.1 Disparrhopalites patrizii | reverse complement strand
TCTTGGTTATTCCTTCTTCTTTCTCCATTTTCTTTTGTATTCTTGGCTATTCCTTCTGCTTTCTCTATTTTCTTTTGTATTCTTGGTTTTTTCTGGTTCTTCTTTATCTTATTTTGTATTTTATGTCATTTTTTCCTTATTTTATTTTGTATTCTTAATTTTTTATCATGCTTTCTTATTGATTTCTTTTTTTTGTTGCCGTCTTCCCTTTTCCCTCACGCTGTCTGCCAGTATTTAATCTATTTTTTTCTGTCGTAATCTATTGGTTTCTTTAGTTTCTCTCATACTTCCTCCATCTGCCTCTCAAGCTTTCTGTATTTTTCCCGCATGAAGTCTCTCTTTCTCTCACATACTTTCTCCCTATTGCTTTCTTGTTTTACTGTATTGCTGTCTCTTTTTTTCTCGATTTTCTTTCATACGCTTTTCTTTGTTGTTTCTCCTGTTTTAACTTGCCATTTCTCTCTCTCTCTCTTGCCTGCTGCTTTTTAAGTGTCCGTTACTCCGTTGCATGTGTCCCTGTTCGTTCTCTTTGTCACGAGTTTCGTTTCTCTCAGCCTCGCCTCTTTCGGCTGTTTCCTCTCCTTACATGTACATATATGCATAAGTTTACGTGTTCCCGTATTTCTTCCCCACAAATGCGTTTTCTCTCTCTCGGTGGAACTCCCTGCTGAGACGGACGATTACGCCGGGCGCGGTGGAAGGTAAAAGTGAAAGAAGTACAAAGCCGTGAATGTACACCGAAAGGGAATGAATTTAGCGATTTCAATTTACATGTCAAAGTCCTCGTTCCTTCCCAACTATATTTACGGTCGTTCACGAGGTAAAGAAAAGAAAGGATAAAAAAAAGGTTAGTGGGGAAATTCCCAGGAAGAGATAGAAGCGAAAATTTTACCGGGAAAAAGACCTTACTAACCCATTAATGATGATTTGACCAGGACACTGGGGTGGGGATTCTTCCGAAAATAATATCAAAATGAGTCTTCACCCATAAAGTACACAGACGGGCGCGTCTACTCTTATTTGTCCCCACACTAGTATCCGGACGTTGATTTTTTTTTTTTTATTTTGAATGGCATAATGGAATGGCATGGAAAAGTGTACCGGCACGTGTAGGGTGGCATGAAATTAGCCAGGAATGGAAAATCCCTGGGTAAAATTTGTTATAATATAATAATGATAAGAATAAAAGCATGGAGAAAGTTAAGGACATATTAGAAATGGACGAAATGTATTGTAAATTGCTACTAGTATTATTTCGTATTTATACTCAAATGGGATTTATGATAAATCTGTGTACATTTTGGTATATGATTCGTTTTCCAAATTGCGGGTTATTTATACGAAATTTTCTTTTTCTGTCATTTGCAGAGGGGAAATCCGTGGCTTGTGCCCACGACTGCAAGTTCATTGAGACGTCGAGCGGCATCCAACATAATGTGGATGAACTACTTGTGGGCTCACTTCAACAGTGTCGACTCCGAGATGCCAAGTCCCGCAAAGAGATGAAGGCACTGAAGTCCAACAAAACCAAGAATAAGTTGGCTGGATCCCGAACTTCCCTCTCCTTGCACTTGGCCAAGGAGATTTTGGGAAAACTTTGTCTCCAGAATTCTAAATCCAAATCTTGCGAGAATTTACATGTTTTGTAAACATTTTTATCATTATCCTTCATGCATTCCCTGATTTTAGAAGAAAAATACTTAATTTCTTCTTATAAATACCTACAAATTAGCCACTTTTTTTTTATTACACACGTTCAGTTATACCACCCCGAAAAATTCCTTGATCTCCCTTCAAATGACACAGTCTATATGCTCCATTATCTTTGGGATTCTTTCCTTCTGATCTCGGAGAAAATCCAGGAATGAAATGAAAAGAAGGAGAAGAAATGGCGCAATTTGTGGATCTGTAATAGTGGAATATTGAAACCAGAAATCTGTTGGAACATATTAAATCCTAAGCTCTCAGAATTGAATTAGAGGTCAAATTATACATTTGATGTTCCTTGTTGGAAATTACGTAATTTTACCATGATTTAAATACATGAAATAGATTCACTTATGTATTTTAGACCGATATTGTACCTCCGAATTTGTGGCCAAAGGTTCTGGGCCCTTATGATTGAATTTTAAATCTAAAATTCCTAACCAAACTTATTGAGATTCTTCACGCAATTCTTCACAGTTATAAGTAATGTAAAAGGCTCTCCCCTTTTTTGGATTAGCTATTCATCGTTACCAACGTAAGAGTACGATCCCGGTAAAACGTTAAGGGCTTTAATATAATTTATTATATTAACCCCAAAATTCTCCTCAAATTGAGTGTATTTACCTTTCTGAGTGTAAGTTCAGCCGTTATTGAGTCTTGGGTATATGTACAATTGTCATTGTACGTGTATTAATCCCAATGGTAAAGCCTCACCTTTTGAACTCTGGTAATTGACGGAATTATGTTTAATGTATAAAGCAATGTATGTGTATATACATATACGGTGGCTCATCCCACAGGATTTTCCTTGGTCTAAGCGTCCGAGAGATCCTGTGTTCAATTAATATAAATGTTTTTCCTGCTCTAACGTAAACGTTCGATAAATGTACCTTTGCAGGGCCAAAATTGTATGAGATACATGTACATAAAATTTGTCATTGTGAAGTCGTGCAATGAATAATACGAATAATACCCTCATTTGATTATCATTTCAAACATTTTTGTTCCCTTACTAGAGCTGCCCGTGTGTGTGCTCAGGTATATTTGTACCTACGTGAAATTCGGCCGGAAATTAACGTTATTTCCAACGGACTTTGCACAATGTCTGTATGATCCCCGAAAAGAGATGTGAACGATGTGTGTAAGAGCCATGAAGATAATGTGTGTACCTTTAAACGATGTTTTTACTTCCAAATAATGCTGACAAAGATGTCATTTTACAAATATATATAATATGTATATAACGTATATAATGGTAATACATCCTAAATAATTTTATTTGTGTATAAGATGTATGACATACAGAAGTAACTGGTTAAATTAGGAAGGAAAAGGGAAAAGGCTGCTGTGGAGTGGAAAATAAATTGCATATCCCCGCAACATGTGTGAGGGATTTTTTTGGTGTGGAGGGATACTATATAGTTATAGGCTCTATAATTAAATATTTCCCCTATGAGGCTTCGGGCATTGACTGGAAAGGTCATTTCTGTGGACTTGGATTTTTGTGTATGGCCATAACAAATACATGTACAAGATTTATTTGTCACCCACCAATCACACATTCCTGTACTAGTTTATACAAGAAAATTGTCATTTGTGTGTAATTAAACCAAATGACCTTTAATTTCACCCATTGTTTTCTAATGGATCATCCTATTGTCCTTTGGAATAAATGGGATAGTTTCGAGGAGAAATCCTTCCAAGAGTTTGGTCTTACAATAAGTTTTGTCCTCAGAGCATTTACAATAAATATTTTTGTGTAAAAGAAAATATAGCTGCTTTGAATCCCTTTGTAGAATATTAAAGGACTTTTCTGTAGCTGTAAAGAAACATAGCTCTTGTGTGGAGAATTACTAGACATTTAGAAGGGAAACCACCATAGCTAAATGATCCATGAATGTACTAATTATATATAAGCAAAACATATACCTATTCCGAATTAAGTGACAAAAAATTCAGCCTCATTGAGTGGGTGCAAAATTTAAAAAGGATGTACCTATGTTCTAGGAATAATTGTATATAGGTATAGCATTATTCTCCTTTAACTTGTAAGGGGATTGGTTGGGAACTAAAACTATAACCTTTATAGTCTATCATCTTTTCCCCCTTTACATCAAAGCGTGGGCTCACCTTGCCCCACATTTTTGAAGCAAGGATTTTTACATTTGCTGTGACTATATAGGTACATAATTGTTGGTGCTCGGTGTTGAAACATGAATGTGGTTATTTGATGCTATATTAGCTATAGATATAATGGTAAATATTGTAGTCCACCTTTAAAATTGAAATCAAAATCCGGAAATAGCAGATTTATTTCGGAAATACAACCACCATTGGTGTGCATAATTACATCACCATTTATAATATATCCCCGTAGAATGATAGATAAATAAAATTCATCACTGTTTCATTGTTGTCTTTATTAAATCCTATAGTACGAATGTATTTTTACATGTTATGGCCGTCAATAGAAAGGACTTAAATAGAGTGTAAATGGATTAAATATGAATGACTATAAAAAAAATTGTATGAAGGGACCCTCTGTAATGTTGTACTGAAACAATTTGTGTAAATATGAGTATATATAATTATATAATTATATACATATATATGGTACCTAAGATATATAAATATTGCGTACTTATATGTATCTACAGTTACACTAATGGCTATACAGCCGTAGCGTGGTCAAATGTACGAAATCTTAAACTGTAGCCTTAACCTTTGAGACTTTCCATGTATGTATGTACGTGAATGAGACTATGTAACATGTATAGACTATATATTTGTATAGGTATCTGTTTTTCTTTTGGACATAATTTACCAAAAGTTGGGAATTGGATGATATTTCTGTACATGTACAGAGGAAGCTGGAAATGCCCTGGAGATTTTATATATGACGATGAAGGGAATTATTGTGGGCGATAATGATCCTATTTTTATCCTCCTTCGGAGGTTACAATATATAGACATTTTTTTAAAAATATTTTTTTATTTCGTACAAGAAAATATGTTCTTTTTTGGATAATATATATTTCTATATGCATATAGTTCCATATTTAACGGAAGGATTTGGGAAGTGGGTCTACTAAGGACTGGTAAGGAACGATGTGAAACAGGTACCTTGAAAGGAATCAAATCGGACTGGGATTTTTCTTTTTCTTTCCCCCCACAACCGTGAATTGCTAAAAAAATAAATGTTTTTATTTGTGCATACAATAGTTATATAGTTATATGTATTTGTTTAAGCATCGCCATATACGTGCGTTATGTGTGTGTGCATATGTACCTACAATTTCTATTTACTTTCCCTTGATTTGACAAGAGATATACATATTTATATTATGAGATAGTTGAGCCAAAAATAAAACCCTGAATAATCTATAAAAGTAAATGTGTAGAAAAGTACAGTAAGTAAAAAAAAAAATTTATTTATCTTGCCTATTGCAAAGCTTTTTCATTTTTAGTATGTAAAAAAATGTAATCACCCGTAAAATCTACTGCATATGTACAAATGTTTGTAATAATATAGCCGTGTCTACTGTGAATTGCATCCTCTACATTTTCAAGTCACAAAAAGCCCAGTAAGAGCTTCATTGTATCCCTGTGCCATGCCATGTCGATGTTAATTACTAATATTTACAATTTTAAAAAAAATGGCTAATTTATTTTGGCAGGAGGAGATAAAGACTAAAAAAATGTATTCCCTTCGCCACGCCCGTAAAATAATGGACTATTACAAATTGTTTACATCCTTTCCCCTGGCTCCAGTAGCGATGGCACAGCTCGTGCTTTATAAGTATACATCCCTGTATATCCTTCTTGTGCTTCAATCCTTTCGTGCCTGGCTATGGTAAAAGAGTTATATAATGAAACAAGGGAAAATATTAAGCTGTGCTTACAACAAAAAAAAAAGTATGTATATTTATGTGTAATTTTGAATCTTGTGTTTCTCGATGTGAAAATTGTTTATAGATATATAGGTACGTGCAATTACTTATATTACCTAGATAGTGCAAGCATATTGCAGGATTATGATAATTCGGTAGGTATGTATACATAATCAGCTATTTCTTGCGCACACACAGTAAGTCGCAGAAACTGGTGTAAAAGAGTAATAATCTTAATTATGTTGACAATTTGTTCTCACTTGACAAAAATATGTCTCATAATAATTGCAGAGTAGTTAAATTTTTGCTGTTGTATTATCATTGTAATATGTATATATGTACACACTGTTTTGCCACATTATACATTTGAATCTGTTGTGTACATCGTGGAGCTGTTTCTCTACTTTTTTGCCCTTGTGTAGTATGTAATATACTAAATAGAATTTTTGATGTCATTATTATTCTTACTGTAATGGTATTGTTATTGAATACACATATTCATTGCTGTTGTGCCGTGTTTTAATATAGGAGCTGCTTCGGAGATGTGCAGGTGTGGGTTTTAGTCATTTATTTAAAGGACGTGGGGGAGAGTGCAGGATTGGGGACTTTTTTTTTTGTTCATGTTGGGGGTTATAAGAGAAAGGGATTTTTTGCAGATGATTTTGAAAAAATTGAAAACGCCCCAAAAGGAAACTGAATGTATCTTATGGATGTTTTGTGTATGGAAACTTTTCGGATGGACAAAATACAGAATTTTATAGATGAGAAAAAGGAAGGCAGATGAGAATTGTTATGGGTTTTTATTATGATTATTAATTCTCCTCTTAATCTAAATGTTTAAAAAAGAGTATCTTTTGCTGTTTGGATTTTATTATTCCAAAGCCATCCCCTTCTCTATAGGATTTGATGGAGATTCGGTCCATTGGTCAATTTATCACTTTTAATTAATAAAAAAAGGGTGAATCCTATTAAAGTTGTTTCCCTACAGGGGAAAAAAAGCTATTACAACCATTCCAAAGCCTAAGAGCCCAAATAATTACTCCGGTTTTTGTGGTCATAGTAGAATCCAAACAGCAAAAAAAAAAACAAAAGGAAAAAGGACTGATGAACGTCTCTTTTAAGATACTATTTACAAAATAATAAAAAAAAAAAGAAATTTGATATAAGATTAGCGTGTTTCTAACACGTCACATCACATTCATGGATGGTTAGACTATAAAATACTATACAAACCAATGTGAAACCCTTACTAAGTGTAAACTGTATGTGTTAAGTCCTATAAAAGATAATTGATGTACTAAATACAAAAGTGGAATAGGCGGTTGACCCGGCGGAGAAGGGTGAAGATAGAAACGGCGATAAGAAGGTACAGCACCACATTTTTTTTCAAGAAAAAAAAAAGAAGGCGGTGGAGGAAGTGATCAAAAAGAAAAATGTTTTTTTTTGCAAGATCTACGAAGGAAGGGATGGGAAAAAGAAGAAAAAAGTGGGGGAAAGGGCAACCTATAGAAGACTAAAAAACAATTTTTCATAATAAACTGTACACACACTTAAGTTTGAAAAAAAAAGTAGTCATTAGTTCATAAAAAAAACATTGTAAAAACTCCATAATTCTTTAGACATTTATGAGTTGATGGTTAATGTGGTTGTTTGTCACGACAGCACTTCGACGGTATACACTTGTGTATGTGAAACCACATTGTACCCATTTGTCTAGGAAGCTCTCTATGTACCATACATAAGTGCATGTATACTACAATGTAATAAAAACAATTTGAGAGGGAAAAAAACATCTACATATATGGGAAATCATGCTCACATTACTTGATTCCACACCTGTAAGAGAAGAGACATGGAAAGAGGTTGTAGCACATTGTATGCACATACATATATGTAGTAGCATCTTGTGATTATATTGCATTTTTATCATCCCCGATTGTCTTCAGTGTGATTACTGTCATCGATCATCATATACACCACCAGCCACTCGTTGGTCATACACGTTCTCAGGTGCGTATCCCTCTGCTTTTTTGGAGGTGGAGCAAAGGCTAATTGGACAGAGAAAGGTTACTAGGGACAGAGGGGAGAAATAGAAAAGCGGAGAAAAATCAAATAAAAAAGAAGGAGACATGAATGAAGGATGAAGGAGACGAGAAGCTAGTAGAAATTAATAAGATAAGAGAATAAGAGCATCAAAATGGTGTTCAGCAAATGGGGAAAGGAGAGCACAGCTGATGGAATAAAAGTAAAAGAGAAATGGATAAAAGGAAAAAGAACTAGATAATAGAGAAAAATGGACCGAAGAAGTCAGCATGATAGAATGGAGAAGATGGAAAATAGAAGAAAGAGTGAACAATAACAAGAGAGACAGGTACAGGATGGGGAGGATGGGGAGAGACAGAATGCAGAGAGATAATACAGGGAAACGAGAGAGAGCAAAAGAACTGGCAGAGAATAGAAAAGTGAAAGAAAGAAAGAAATGAGAAAGAGAGAGAGATTGCGGAAGATTAGAGAGATAAAAGTAAAGAGTCGGAGAAGACAAAAACGACAAAAGTAAGAATAGAGAAAAATTAGAGAGAAAAACAAGTGGACTAAATTAGGAGAAATAAATAGCAAACACAATAACAGAGGACAAAATTAGTGGAGAGAGAAATGAAACGGAGGAAGACATGGAAGAATAAAAAGGGAGAAAATAGAAGAATTAGAGAACAAAATGGGAGAGAAATATAAAATATAAATATACAAATTGGAGGACACAAAGGGAGCGAAATGGAGAAAATATAAAAATTTGAGAACAAAAAGGGAAAAAACGATAAAAGACTGAAAAACCTCATAAATTGAAGAACAAAAAGAGGAAGGGAAAATACAGAAATTAGAGACAGATTGGATAAAAAGGGAGAGAAAGGGAGAAAACTGAATAATTAGAGAGTAAAAGAGAAACAAGGATAATAGAACGACAAGCTACAGAACAAAAAGGGAGACAAGAACACTACGAAAAAGGGGAAGTAGCGTGAAAGTACAGGGAAGATAAACAAAGCGAGGGAAGTGACAACACAGAATGAGCCAACGGAAGAAAGAGATAGAAGGAAAAACCACAGCTGACAAGAAAAGAGGAGAAAGAAAAAGGGAGGAGAAAAATGAGAGGACAATAATGATAGGACAATAATAAGAGCAAAGATAGGGAAAAAAAGAGAAAAAAAGGTGGCAGTTCAATCTTATGAGAAGCTGACAGCCTATAAAATTTGAAAACCTATCGTTACTCTCAAAGTGAAAAGAGAGTTTGGTAAAACGTGACGGAATCCAGTTTGGAGCCATCCCATTCTCCCTCTATTTCCATGAAGGAGCAGCTTTAATAGGGTAAGAGCAAACAGAATGAGAAGATATGGTCAGAGAGAGAGAGAGAGAGAGAGAGAGAGAGAAGGAGGAGAGGGTGAGATTGAGAAAAAAAACAATATTGCAATAACTACTTAACTACTAGATTAACTCTGCCAGCGAGAGAGACCAGGAGTGGTAATTATGCCTTTGCGCCATGATACATTGCAGTATTAAAACGTTTTACACATACATACAATTAAAATGGAGAATGGATTTTATTTAAAAAAATTACATCTCATCCATTGACGTAGTGGCAAGATGTATTAGTCGTTTGCAGGAGTCGTTGATAGTAGTATGGTTGCGAATGCCGATGAACTCCATTACATTTCGGAGTTGATTACGGATCAAGAGCGTAAATTAGTCAGTCAAGGAAACTTGTATGAGAAGCCGAAGAAGATGGAGAGAGAAGAAAAAAAAAGGCCTTTCAAACAGAAAATGGCTTGCCAAGCATATAGATATACATACAGTCCTTATTTTGCAAAGGAGCCATTCCTCCAACTGGAAGAAGAGGAGGGGAGAAAAAAGGTAACAAAAGGGAGATAATCTTTTATGGAAGTTTAAATGACAGAGATCGACGGTTCTTTCGAGGTGTTTGGAATTTCAAAAAAGACAATGTGAACAAGGTGAAAGAACAGACGGCAAAGACGAAAGGGGGGGAAAAAAAAGTTTTTAGCAGACTTTTTTTTCTCATCTCCCCACCACTCTGATTTCTACCTACAAAAAACTCCCTTCCATACATATCCATATATGCTGGATATAGACGAAAAACGGGCTGAGTCCAACTGGCCAAATTAAAAAAGACAGGACTACCATCATAATACATTGTGGCGGACAAACCATTTCCATCCTATAGTTCCTTTAAGCAGCGTCCTTCTTCGTAGCTATGCATTTACACATTTGTATATGAATATACATTTAATTTATGGAAAAAAATACAAATTTTCCACAACTAGGAATTAGCCCAGTTTGGATCTCTACCCCGTCATAAGCGTGTGTCCACGAATTCCCAGGGGGTTAGATCGGAGTGGGAAAGTAGGTGATGATCAAATTTTTTAGGGAGAACGAAAAGACAAACGGATAAAAGTCCCAGAATAGGGATTCTATAAGATACATTCGGCATAAGTTGCTTTTTTCACACCGTGAAATATGAGGGGGTAAAGGAAGGCATTTATACCACACACGTTTTTTTTTATTGGAGTGCTGATCAGCCATGGCAAAAATAGTTGGGGAGTCAGCAGGAATAAGTACATGTGTATACCTATGTATGTATTAGGTGTGCATTAGGGAGAGAGTGCGAAGGGGGACAGAGGAATCGAGAGAATGAGAGAGATGGAATTGATGAGATTAGCGGTTTTCCCCCTTTTATCAGCCTTTGATTAGTCTGATGAATGAGAGCAATTAGTTCAGGGGCAATGGTTGTTATCACACATTCGGAGGGACAGAGAAAGAAAGAAAGAGAGAGTGAGAGGACACAGAGACTCCAATTTTACTTTTTTTCGCTTGGCGTTTCTCGCTATTTTCTCCAACTCTCTCTCTCATTTCACGATCCAAAAAAGACTCAAAAACTTTTCCTCAAACTCTAGACGTCCTTGTTCTTTCGACCTCTCCGTATAGTCGTCTGAGGAAGGAAGAGACCGACAAAATGCGCTCCGAATGCTGTTTGCTCTTGTAATTGTTTGAGAGAGAAAGGAGCAAAAGACTGCCGGTGTACTTTTCCTTTCTCTCTTCTAGCATTTGTTTACAATTTGTAGTAGACATTGCTTTCTTTCTCCTCCTCCGACTCTCTCTCTCTCTCTCTCTTTCTTCCTTTTCTCTATCTTTCTCTCTCTCTCTCTGTTTCGTCTTTCTCTCCCTCTTTCTCCATCCTTCGTTGCCTTTGTCCTTTGCGAGCCACATTGTTCCTGGGAACAGTAGCAGTTTTATTCAAACTTATATGTATAAATACACATTGTGTACGTCCCAATGTTGACAGTGTCGAGCATGTAGTAATCACTACAGGACTGTATTGAGTAGCAGTTACAAGGAGAAGATGACAACAAACAAAAAAGGGGGAGAAGAGGAGGATTTAATGCGTTCAGTACGAGATCCTGTAGTACAGCAAATAGCAAGTGGAAGTGATTCTCTATGGATGGTTTGGTTGTAGTAGGAGTTCCCTATTTTTTTCTCCTCTCTTTTAAAAGTGAAAGGACTAAACTACAAACCTTGAGCAAGTAGTACTTCTGTGAATGTATGAAAAGAATTGTGGAACAGATATGAGCAATGTTTAAACAAGGAAGGGTGGAGATAAAGAGAGAGAGAGAGAGAAATGACGATTGAAGGAAGGAGAACCTGATGTGCAGATTCACATGCAACCTCTGAGAAAATTGCGTCCACCTCGTTAGATAAAAAAGGACCGGCCGACTGTTAAATCTCATTAGAGACGACAACAAACTTGGAACATTGGAAGTTTAGAGAGCGAGAGAGAGAGCGAGAGAGCAGAAACTCTCTGTCTCTGCTCCGTTACTCTACAAGACGTGGAGAAGAACAGGACAGGGTGAAAGGGAATGGAAGGCCGAAAGGAGAAAAGGAAGATCAAAAGAGAAAAAGGTCAAAGAGATAGACACGACAGGAGGAAGGCCAAAAGCATGAAGGCAGCAGAAAAAGAGCGAGAAAGGATGCAAAGGGAGAGAAACGGCAAGGCAGAATCAGAAGGGAAAAAGAGAGAAGAAAAAGAGAGAGAAAAGAAAGAGAGAAATAGAGAGAGAAGAGAAAGAGGGAAATAGAGAGAGAAGTAGAGAGAGAATAAAGAGAAAAATAGAGAGAGAAATGGAGAGAGAGAAGAGAAAGAGGGAAATAGAGAGAGAAATGGAGAGAGAAGAGAAAGAGGGAAATAGAGAGAGAAATGGTGAGAGAGAATAAAGAGAAAAATAGAGAGAGAAATGGAGTGAGAGAAGAGAAAGAGGGAAATAGAGAGAGGGAAATAGGGAGAGAGAGAAGAGAAATAGTGGGAAATTGGGGGAGGGAGAGAAGAGAATGAGAGGGAAATAGATAGAGAGAATAGACAGAGAGAAATAGAGACAGAGAGAGAAGAGGAAGAGAGATAAATAGAGAGAGAGAAGAGAATGAGAGGGAGAACTGGCGAAAAGGGACGCATGAAAAAGGGAGACTGAATTTGGAGAAGAAGAGACACGGAATACGGAGAGAGGAAGAAAGAGGAAAAATGGAGTGGAAGGGAGAGGAAGAATGGAGAGAGGAAGGGAGTGGAGTGAGATAAAGAGGAGCGAGATAGAGAGACAAATAAGAGAGCAGATAGGAAAAAAGGAAGGGACAGGAAAAAAAGAATAAAGAAAAAAGAAAAAAGAGGGAAAATAAGAGGAGAAAAAGAGGGAAAACGAAAAACTCAGGGAGGAGTGAAGAGAAAGAGAGAGAAAGAGAGGAGGAATGAGAGCGTGAACGGCGACAGATAGAAACAGAGAGACTCCGACAGATGGTCTATCTCACCAAACTCTCTCTACCTTTTCCTCACACAATCCATTCTCTCTAAACTCCCATTCGACATTCCGATTCACATGCAGCCAGGCTGAAAATTGGGTAATTGCTCCCTATGTTCTTACGCTCAGCATTGAGAGAGAGAGCGCGAGGGAGAGCGAGAGAGAGTACGAGAGCGAGAAAGAGCGAGAGAGAGAGAGATGAGTCGTTGGGTGGGATCTTCTCGTCTACATTACATCTCCAGTCCGCCTATCACACCATCTTTCAATCCTGCCAACCTCATGAATCCATTGATTCCTAAATTACACTGGTCCACTGATAGTGTCATTCCCACCCGGAAGATCCATCACAGATTGTAATGTCCATTCAGAGGGACTTCAACAAATTTTTTTTTACTATCCTCTCTCCCTTTCTCTTCAAATTCGTCCATTACATTTTAGTATATTTCAGCAATTCCCTCCCCCCTTTTATCTACGTGTCCCTTTCTTGCATATCTGTACACTCACTCAGTCAGTTATGGAATGAAAATGAAGAGCAAAGAGGTTGCGGTACACGTGGGGATATAAATGATATTAGTGTCGCAAAAGAAAAGTTGGACTTTATTTGTAGAGGGGAAAGAAAAAAAACCTTTTGGTGGAAACTTTTTTTTCAAAGCTTATATACACGACTCCTTTTTAACGGCTCGCTTGACAAAATGCTAATTTCAAATTAATTTTCCCTCCCTTCCTCATTCTAATCTGGGTAGTTTGGAGGAGGAAAATCCCTTTTTCCACATTCTTTTTTAAATAGTTTCCTCATTCCCCGTCCATCCATGATCTTTGTTCCTGGAACTTTTCTTTTCTTTTCTGCTACTTGTAATACCATCTCGTCGATCAAAGGGTTAAAAAACGTCTGCCCGCCTCTCTCTCTCTCTCTCTGTCTCTGTCTTTCTCGCTCTTTTCGTCTTTCTCTGTACATCTTGTGCCTATTAATCCATAAGTAACATAACAAATCTTTCGTATTTACTTTGTCCGCTCTTCACCCTGTCATTCTCTCTGTCCTTTCACTATTGTATTTACCTTTGCTACTTGCCGGCATCGTCTCTCCTTGCAAGTCTCGGTCTTTCTCTCTCTTGGCTGTCGTCAGCAATCGTTGTCTTTATCTCTTTATCAGAGGATCTTTTATTCTTCCTCTTGTGTCCTTTCTCGCTGTTTCCTATTTATTTCCTAATTTTCACCAGGTTTTCCCTCTTCATTTCTATCTTTTCAATGCCATTTGTCTCGTTTCTTCTTTTCTCATCTGCCTCTTTCTCTGTTTCTTCTCTCTGCATCTCTATCTCACTTTTTCGGTTTTCCCTCTCCCTAAATATCTTGATGGATATCTCTCTCCTTGTTTTTATTCACATTCTCTCTCTCTCACTTGCTATCTCTTTTCCTTTCTCTCTCTGTTTTCTCTCCCTTTCCTTTTTCTCTTGGGTTTCTTCGGTCTCTCCTTCTCCTTATCTCTCTCGTCCTGACTTCCTCTTTCTCCTTCTCCCTACCTTCTTGCCATATTGCGTGTCTATCTGTCTGTCTGTCTCTTTTTCGGCATTTCTCTCTCTGTTTTGCACATCGCTCTCTCATCCATATCTGTCTCTCTATTCCTCGCTCATTTTTTATTTCCCTGTTTATTCCCTCCCTTTGTCTCTCCTAACTGCCAAACACATGCTACTAAGACTAATCGAATCTTCCAAATATTCCATTGATCTCTCCCTTTTTTTAAAAAAAGGGAGAGAAAGTATACATCTTCAGATGAAAATAAAAACTATACACAAATGTTGATTGAAAAACCTCTTTGTATAAGGTCTTTTGTTCCAGTTAAGCTGTAATCGACTACAAATTGATTAAAGCCCACCCTACATAATCCCCGGCTACTTATTATCATTCACCGCAAACACGAGGTCGTGGACCGGGAAAAGTAGTTAGTATGAAAAGGCCATACGTTGATAGGAAATGGTTGAGTTAACGAAGACAAAGGGGGAGGAGGGGGAGGGGGAGAAAGAGGATAAATTTACATGATGAAGAGTCGCTCCTCCAAATTTTGCTTTGGTTCCAGTTGTTGTTCTTCTTTCTGGATGCACAACAATTGTGTGCGTATGAATGTCTCCCTGTGACTCGCTAGTCTCTCTTTGTCTTTCTCCCTTTCTCTCTTTCTGTCTCTCACTCTTTCTGTCTCTCACTCTATCTCTCTCTCACTCTCTCTCTCTTTCTCTCTTTCACTGTCTCTCTCTTTCTCTCTCTCACTGTCTCTCTCTTTCTCTCTTTCAGTGTCTCTCTTTCTCTCTCTCTTTCACTCTCTCTCTGTATCTCTCTCTGGCTGGACAAGTGCGAGTTGAAGCGTGACAAATGACAAATGTTAAGAGTTCAAACAGCACACATGGAGCAGGAGGAAGAGAAAGAGGAGGCGGAGGAGTAGCCCTCCCGCATAATTGGAGAAGAGTGAGAGGATAAAGAGGAGATGCACACACTCACTTGTTTTCCAGGTCCTCCCGTGTTGTACAAATGCTCTTATCATCCACTTGTATCTTTTGAAACACAGGGAGAGAAAAAGAGAGAGAAAGCATTACACATCTATTAATACACCTTCAAAAGACGTGGCAGGATCATTGACTACTACTATAACTACACAATTAATTCCCCAAACCTCCTGCCAGCTGCAAGATAATAAAGGTCGATTAACCTATTAAGATCTTTTGTTAAATCCAGTAAGTACTTTATTTTTGGGGGAGGAAAGCTAATAATACATGTCCATTGTGGGATGATTCTCAAAAAAAAAAAAAATGACGTGTGTATGTCGTATCACGTATAATATGCTACCACATCAGACAGTAAAAAAAGGGGGGGAAAGGGAGAAAGAATGATTTCCTTTGAAAGGATTAAATCATATACGTCTTAATAAAATGGACATGAAAGCCAGGGAAGACTACTGGGAGATGCTATCCATGAGAGTTGTTCTCCAGTAATTTGATATTAATTACCTTCCTCTTTATTTTGCTTTCGTATATGTGTTTTTCTTCTGTCCAAAATGTGAGGGTAGTAAAATCTTGTGATCTAAATTCAAACGCTGGAGATGTGAATGATTAATTTTGAGACTTGAGCATGGACAAAGGACATACAAACACATATGGGAACGACCCGCTTTCTAGCAGATGGTTGTTTCGTCCAAGAATACACTAATAATTATATTTATTTTGTTAATAAGTTCCTTTTTCCTCGAAATTCTAAGAATTATAAGGATTGTAAATCGATTTTTGTCAGAAAATTAAATAAAAATCATTTGCTTTACTCCAAAATCAGTCAATTCTTTAACTATACGAATTCCTAAGGAGCAAGAAAAATATGTTTACTCCCGGGGAATAAGACCAAAGAAATGATGATTTTAATTAACAAAAAAAATGCATTACTAAATACTGTTTTTGTGTCATATATCCATCCACTATATTCCATTGAGCAAATATAAAAATGGAGAAACTCTTGAATTTCAAAATTACAGGATAATTTACCAGGAATTTATAATTAACATTTGATTTATAACGTGTCAATGCCTAAAAATCTCTTTCACATCCATTTTCTCTTTCACACGCTCTGTCGCATTTGTCACGCCAAGCCCCACTGATTTATTGGAGGTATCACACACACAAATTGATATTTAATAACACATATTAAATGAAAAAAACAATTGATCCCCTCAATTTCTCAGAATACAGAATCTGTAGAGTGAGCTTCATACAATGGAATTAGGTCGACGGGGACATCACCATTATTTATGATTGCTGTCAATCAAAAAATTGTTTATAGGCCCCCAGTGATGTCATTTTGAGGTTACAAGGATAATATACTGCCTCACCGCATCCAAATGTTTTTTTTGGGGGGGGGGGGTAAATTAGCTGTAATAAATTCATTTATTTAACCATAGAAGTGGAAAAGAAATGTATATGATTTGCCAATAGTAAGCCATGGGGTGTGAAAGCTGGTTGAGGAAAAGAGGGAGATTGTAGGGGAAAAAGAACGATATGAATCAAACGAGTGATGTTTGAAGCTTGAAGGGGTTCCTTTTTTTTTTACTACTGTAATAGATATATAACCTTTAAGTATATACATACACAATGAGAACGTGTGATGAGCCCTTTGCCGTAGTCAAGTACACCACTGTCAGTTGTTTGAAGTGAAGGAAGGAAGCTTTATTTTTTTTGGGAGGGGAGAGACGGTGGAGCCTACCGCAGCTCACTCACGTATCAAATCCACCCAAGTGGGAAAACACACATTGAGCTTGTAATTCGTTTACGCGTGCACGCCCCATTAAGACATGTGATAATTGATAGTAACACCATGTAGAGAGAAGTAGAGAGAGAGAACAACTTACCTGGTGGACTCGGAATTGAAACCGTAGAGTACATTATTAACTATGTAACTACTGCCAGATTATGATTTTCATCTGTTTCCCCAGGACCATTGGACAAAGTTCATCAGTATACTTACATATGGATACAAATGCTTGTCTATACTACCTACTTGGGCAGGAATAAGGAAAAAACGGAGCTTCCCTCAGCTTATCCTTTTTTAGCCCCTCAAGGTACTTGTGAGGGAACACTCATTACTCGCTTTAGTAGCTGTATTTACCTCAAGCACAAACTCATGCTGTGTGTTTTATTCATATGCTTTGGGCAGATGATATCTCTCTCTCCATCTCTCTCTTTTTCTTTATCTGTAATTTTCTATTTCTTTCTCCCTCTCTCTCTTTCTCTGTATTTTTCTCTTTCTCTCTTCGTCTCTCTCTTTCTCTGTATTTTTCTCTTTCTCTCTTCGTCTCTCTCTTTCTCTGTATTTTTCTCTTTCTCTCTTCGT
>JAQGBT010004180.1:0-17303 GCA_034698585.1 Disparrhopalites patrizii | reverse complement strand
CTCTTTGTCTCTCTCCTTCTCAGTTCTCTCTTTGTCTCTCTCCTTCTCAGTTCTCTCTTTGTCTCTCTCCTTCTCAGTTCTCTCTTTGTCTCTCTCCTTCTCAGCTCCCTTTCACTGTCTCTCTTTCTCAGATCTCTCTGTCTCTCTTGCTCAGTTTTCTTTCTCTTTCTCAGCTCTCTCTGTCTCTTTTTCTCAGTTCTCTCTCTTTCTCTCTCTTTCTCAGCTCTCTCTGTCTCTCTCTTCCTCAGTTCTCTCTCTCTGTCTCTCTCCTTTACAGCTCTCTCTCTGTCTCTCTCCTTTACAGCTCTCTCTCTCTGTCTTTCTCCTTAACAGATCTCTCTCTGTATCTCTTTCTCAGTTCTCTTTGTCTCTCTATATCTTTGTTCTCTCCTCGCTCTATGCCTCGCTCTTTCTTGCTTCTCTCTGTCTCTTTGCTCTCACCCTATTCCTCGCTCTTTCTTGCCTCTCTCTCTGTGTCTCTGTTTCCTTGTTCTCTCCCTATGCCTCACTCTTTCTTGCTTCTCTCTCTGTCTCTCTCTTACTTCCTTCTCTGTCTCTCTCTCTAAGTTTCCTCTCTCTGTCTCTCGCTTTCTTAGTTCTCTCGCAATGTCTCGCTCAGTTTTCTGGTTCTCTTTCAACCTCTCTCTCTCAGATCGGTATAGTCCTCTGTCTCCTTCTGGGCTTCTCTCTCAGGTCGACAGTCCTCTCTGTTTCTCTATCTCTTTCTCTTCAGGTCTGTAGTCCTCTCTGTCTCTTTGTCTCTTTCTCATCTCTCTCTCGCTTTGTCTCTCTGTCTCTCCCCCCGTTTTCCTTTAGTTATATCCGATTGTCTCTCTCCATCTCTGTGTCTGTAGCCTTAGATATATGCATTCCCTTCCACCCTCTCCCATCTTTGAAACAGATCAAGTAAGAAAGGAAGGAGGAAAGAGGAATTAGATTTACACATATTATTCCGACCATTGCTCTGAAAGTATGACTTCATCCTCGGAAATAAATGGGTCAACAATATGTAATCAAAATCTTCACCGGCAAACCTATCACCGCTTGACCCAGTCCATAGTCAGAGAGGTAAATACATACCGTGAAATATCCCATTGGCTATTATACGATCCAAAGGAAGTGAACGGCCTATTATGTACATAGCTATACATATATGACAAGATTTGACACTGCATTGGAAATTAACCGGCATAAATGCCGTGTCCCTTCGATCCCACGAATTTCTTTTACAGAAAATTCAAAATGGTACAGTGCTAATTACTTTAAATTTTTTCGCTGGGATAATGTAACCCATATCCAACCAAAAGGGTCTAATTAATGAATTGTATCTCTATATACGGATTACCACAGACGTATGGCATTGCTAATTGGTACAATTGCACTTTGCAATGATTTCTGCATGAATATACGCATTGCTTACTTCCACATTTTTTTCATATGCAACAATTGCCACAGAAAGCTATTTTTCTCCAAAGGCCAACCTCGACGCAAAGCAGTAATTCGTGGTGACGATGCACATTTTTGTCACAAACAAGAAAATGACGGGATTTTTTGAAATTATTCATCCATGCGTGCTGTACAGACATGGAAGTGCACATAGTTCAAGGTGAGCTAAAGCGTTGGGAATTTATGGAAAAATTTGTACATTGCATGCTGACTTTTCTTTTGAAGTGCCTCTGACAAAATTCGTGACAAAGACCGTGATTTTAGCATAAATAAAATGGCATAAACTCAAAGGAAAAAATGAAATTTTTTCTTTAGGCTTGGTGACTTTTGGATTTGGCTAAATGCTTGTGTCACTCGTCACTGCCATTCGACATGCAACGACAGGATTGTTGCTCTCCTTCAGAGCAAAAGGGTCGCGTTTTTTGCAGTGGCATTGAAATCGGTATTTGTCAAACAAATAGTTCAACGAAATGGGGTTTTGTCAAAATATATGTAACACTATATTCTTATAACTGATTATCATCAAAACGCAACATTTTGCAAAAAAAATTATACAACACGCATAAAGGTAAACACTGAGCTTTGGACTGTAAAAGGATGTTGATATTTGATATGCTTTACTGCTTCCGACGCAATAGTCTATAACTGTGCTGCAATTACACGTGAACACAGACGATTTCGAGCGTATATATGCCCACATTGTACAAATTTATTATTGTACAATAGTCAGAGTCACCTTAACACGGAACTTGTAAGTATATATCATTATAGTATGTATAAATAACGTAAGTTAAATTTAGTGCATTATATCACATGTTTTACTTGCATGCATACGATCAATGTTCTGGAATGTCTCATGCTTGTATCTTGCATGCAAATAATCTGGAATCGTGAAATTTATTGGATTTTTATTAGAAATTTATTCATTGTTCAAACTCACATAATAATAGTGGCTCTTTCCGAACAAATCTGCAAAAATTGGACAAATACTAAAATTTCAGAATGTACAGGAATCCAAGAAAGAAATTGTGCCTTATCCCATGGCGGAATCATCCGGTAATGCTGAAGGATGTTAAACATTTGTATTCCATGTATAATCGTATTTACAGTTCCGTATAAAAATAATTTCATTTCAATCCGACCGTTTGACCAAGTTCTGGTGGTTTAAAAGTAATAATACAACTCGATTCTTGACAAAAAATATTTTTTGATTCCGCGTTTACGGCAGAGATATATAGAGGATTAAATGATTTTCATATTATTAGCATTGGGATTGAAGATTAAATGAGACCAGATTAATGCTTAACGTATACACGGATTAATTCAAATTCTCTAGGGATTAGATTAATGCGGATCGGATGAAATCGAAATTGGCCCGAATTAGATTAATTGGGATTAGTTAATTTGATTCAATTTCAGATGGGATTATTCATAGTCGTAAAATTTACGAGTACAGTGGAGTCTCTCTGTAACAAGTCTCTGTATAACAACTTTTCTATATAACAACATTATTTTTTCCGCCCTCCGTGTATGTAAAGCACGTATTTCAAGTTCTATATGCAATATAACAACTTTTCCCTGTAACAATATTTTCCCCACTTCCCCTCACGGTTATTATAGAGAGACTTACAGTCAATCGAATCGGAAAACTTTCTTACGGCCAGTCATTTCCTAATTTCCTGCACTAGAAATGCAAGCATATTGACCAACGGGAATTTTAGATTTTAATTGTCAAGATCGCTCGCGTTAACTGGTTTAATGCATCAAAAATAGAGCAAAACTGACCATTGGTCGTATATACGCGGTGAAAAATTAATCCAAACCCTTTAATGCAATTATTTTTTTTGTACGATGGATTAGACTGTCGTCAGACAATGTCTTCAAAACGGCAAGGTTTTTTAACCTTAATTGATTGTTAGGATTGGATTAAATCAGTCGTAATAGCTGGATTAGTGGATTGGGATTAATTAATCCTAATCCAGATTAAAGGATTGGATTTTTAATTCCAATCCAATCCTATAATTTATATGGATTCCTCCATGTCTTCTTAACGGATACGCTTCTAAACGGGACGTATTGTAATTCTTACGCTACCGCGAATTACCACATTACAAGTTTACATGAGTTCTGCCCTTGATATGATTATTGATCCTTTTTAAAATGCTCGAAGTGGAAACATAGCTTTTGTATCTACAGATTAGGTGAATATGTGGCGTGGTAGTTATTATTAATACACTATTTCACTATTCATATATTAATCAGCGTCTGGCGGTTAGAGTTCCTTATCGAGCACTTTATTTTCAATCCGAACTCGAACTCGTACTTGAAACGGTTAATGAGAGCGTGAAGAAAGCTAGAAACGCTGTTGAAAAGCAAAGTTCAAATCTATACCAATTTCAAGTTGATTTAAACTATAATTTCGAATTAAATAGCAACTAACAATTTTGATTACTTTCTAGATAAAATATTATAATTTGAAGACGAACTTGATATCAAACTTGATACTCGCTAATTCGTACCGATAAGGAACTCTACGTGGCAGTTTTACCAAATTTTATCAACGTTTGAAATAATAATTGCGGGCACTGCAAGCGTTTAAAACAAGTAAAAATTGACAAATGTCTGACTTTTAAATATTAAACAAGACTAAAATGTTCCCTGAGCCAAGCGTCTTTCAAACGTTTTACTATACGCACTACGGATAGAAGTAAATTTTGGCGTATTACTAAAAATGTGTAGGCATCCTCTAAAATATTGCATCCCTTCAATTATGACAATGTAAATGAAACAGATGATCCACAATGGTGATACAACTGTACCTACGTATACATACGCCCCCCATAAAGTTACTAATTATTTGCTTGCTCCATATCAACTTCCTGGTGATACTGTTTCCACCACTGCACTTGTCATTATAATGCTGCGGAACTAACCGTCCGACCCACGCTCTTAATATGGTTTACTGGCTCATTCAATGCATGTATCCGGAAGTGCATCCAGGGATTAAACTAAGCCGGAGCGCACCGGAACTATAGCTCCAGTACTTTTTACGATAGCTCCGGTACTTTTTATGCCAGTTCCGGTAACATTTGCTCTTGGCTTTTACAGCATATTCAGAATTATGTAAAAATGTAGATAGCTCCGGTACTTAATTAGTTATGGCTTAAGCCCTGAGTGCATCCCTTATAAAGCATGTAATGTTTTTCTCTTGAATTTAGTTCCGACAACTTCAGTTCAGGGGACTTATTAATCGCAGGTTAAAATGCATTTCAAAAATTTTTTGTTCTGCGCAACATTATTACTTGCACTTCAACTCCTCATAAATGTCTTGACAGTCCCTTTTCACAGCGATGGCGCTGCTACATTGGAGGATGTGTTTGCGAAGCGCGAAAACGTAACGTTGGCATTGACATTATGTCGTAAGCGGGCTAAACAAGGTGTTACACTTATAAAATCAGTAATCTTGTTCGCACTGAACGCTAATCTTGATTTCAGGATATTTCATGACAATGAGTCTATTGCGGAACTCTCATTAAAGGTAAACATATTATTTTTGTAATGCTTGTATACATTCATTTGTACATAGCTACGTATAAACATATTTTTATATATCGTCTAATGTTTTTCAAAAAAAAGCTTCCACAGCTACAGACGCAAGCCCGGTTGCGGGGAATATTGATGACGTTCCAACTGTATCCTATAAGTATTCCCAAAATTTCGGGAGCCGTCGTTTCTTGGGAGAATTTGTTCAAGCCGGGTGCAACACAAAGGCTCTTTTTTTCTGTAATATTTCTTACTTATTGCTCAAGATTGAATAGGGGCATATGTCATGGCACAACTGTTCTAATTATACTGCTTAATATGTACATACTTTTGTATTACTTCAGATAGAATGATATTGTAGGCGTAGGCTGATCCACAAAATTACCTCTTGTATTTTACCAAAAGTGGTGGCCGGATATTTTGTCATTGCTTTCTTGCTTTCCTATAGGATATTTAACTGCATCCTATTATCGATTAGATTAGGGACAGGCATCTTGGTATTTATTTCTTCACTAAATAGACCTTAAAAAATTTTAGGGTGTGCTTTTTCAAGATCCATGCCGCGCATTTAGCGCTTTATTCTTTTCATTGCCGTTATTTAGCCTTTTTATCGGTTTTCAAAATCAGCAAAGTATGTATGTGTAAATCAGAGACAAACACATATCCACTCCATGCGGATTGCGCTGCATTTGAGCCTTTTATTTACATTCAAACTCCTAATAAAGTCTGGTTTGGCGTTTAATTGCGACAATTTTGCAAACAAGTTTGTTGTGGCATGTCCGCAGTTAGTATTTTTTACATTTTATTTA
The DNA here is from genome assembly GCA_034698585.1 of Disparrhopalites patrizii. NCBI lineage: Eukaryota > Metazoa > Arthropoda > Collembola > Symphypleona > Sminthuridae > Disparrhopalites > Disparrhopalites patrizii. The sequence continues at coordinate 11,505 of JAQGBT010004180.1, read as the reverse complement.
TAAATACGGGAAAATATCTTTAAATACCCTTATTTGTGCCTTGTGCCATGAAAGTATGCTTTTACCGCTTTATGCGCTTTTAACGCTTCATTTTTTCCCGGAACAAAATGCTCAACAATGTGCCAGAAACATGTTTTGGGTAGACTGACAAGGTCGAGCGCGCATATTTCATTTTGGTGCGCTTCACGCTTTTGCTTGTCCCTACATGTATATTGATTACATATGTACATATATAGGTATCGGAATTTAAAATTCGTATTCTTGTTTTAAAAAATACGTAAATATGTGATAATTAAATCCGAATTTAATTTTTTTTTTGCGATTTTGTTCTCTGATCAGACATTTTGTTTATTAATGTATAGAAAATCCTTGTTGATGTGGACGCCCTTATTTATGTGGACTCGGATACGGTCTTTTTCACGGACGTGGCTGAAGTTTGGCGTTATTTCAGGCTCATGAACTCTACACAACTCATAGGAATGTCGGGACACGACGAGCCGGATGGGTTTGGTTACTATTCTCATTTTCTTTCTGCCAAAATCCCCTATTACGGCTTCCGAGGTGAGCGCATGTACCTATTATATATGTATACAGTGGAGTCCCTCTGTAACAAGTCTCTTTATAACAACATACATAATTTTTCCGGTCTTCAAACATTAAACTATAGGTACATATGCATTTTATGCTATTTCCCAGAAACAACACTTTTTGCCCTTCCCTTCAGTTTTTTATTATAGAGAGACTCCACTGTACTTGAAGCTCCTTTCAAGAGTGACATTTGTGGATTTGTGTTTTTAAGCAAATGTAACGTTTAACATTTATCACATGGAATATCCGGTGTGTTTGAAAGGTGTTCAGTCGGGCGTGATGCTACAGAATTTGACAAAAATACGAGCTTCTGGATTTGTAGAAGCTTTGGATCCCATTTTGCAAAAGTATGGTCATCGCTTCTATAAACATTGCGGAGACCAATGCGTGCTCAACATTTACTTTCACTTTAGGCCTGGTACGACAATCTATTTTTCTTTCCCGAAACAGCTGATTGTGTAAATTGTGGAAAAATTGTGTAAAAAAAGCTGATTTTGTATGCATAAATTAGAATTATATTAATATTTCCATTATATAACTGCCGAACTTAATTTAAACTGAATTGCAATTTGAACATGTTGGAAATAGTTCACAGCTTTAAGCTCCATCCAAGTGTGTGTGATCAATATTTTGATGTAACTTCTTGGGTTTTTCGCAGAACAAATGCTACTTCTCCCCTGTCACCTTAATTATTACATTTCTCACTGTAACCGAAAAGAAAACAGAAGTTCTTGCAAGTCCGCTGAGGGATGTGGAATTTCTATATTGCATGGTGGGACCGGATCATTCGCGGAATCAGGCCTGACTGACTTTTTCCCTCGGATCTACAAAGTTTTCGAGGAGGTTCGTTCATTTTTATATTGCCACATATTAAGCTTCATAATTAGAATTACGGTGGAATTTCTCTATAACAACGCCGAAGGGAATGAGGAAAAATATTCCTACAGGAAAAAGTTGTTGTATGGAACATAAAATATGTCCCTTTCAGTGGAGTTTCAATAACAATTCTGAAGGGAAGGGTGAAACATATTGTTACAGGGAAAAGTTGTTATAAGGAGAGTTATTATAGAGACAGTCCACTGTATAGAGAGACGCCACTGTATATGTACGAAGGGCGGAAAAAATAATGTTGTTGTAGAGAAATGTTGTTATAAAGAGACTTGTTATAGAGAGACTCCCCTGTATTTGTATTAATTTTCCACCTCGTATTTTATGAGTATGATTGATGAGTATTAAACCAGGATATGTATACTAATATGCATATACATATATGCATGTGTATACTACAGTCGAACCTCTCTATAATGGGCTCCCTGATTACGGTTCTCTCTGTATACCGGTGGCTGAAAATACTTCCCTCAAAAACTTTCTCCAATTGTTAACATAAAAATTTCTGTTCTCAATAACGGTTTTTCGTTATAACGGGGAAAATATGCTGATTTAAGGGGAACCGTTATAGAGAGGTTCGACTGTATAGACACACATAATTCATTACAACGTTTCTCAACTATGTATAACGGCAAAAATGGTAAGATCGCATTGTGAGTGTCCAATTGAATGAATTAAAATCGTGTTTCTGTTTTCGAATGATCACTGCTTTTTGTATTCAAATTCAAATATTTGTGTCCAACTTTTTACATGGAGTTTTCTGCAATTTGGGTGCTAATTATGTATGTATATACATATATACAGAACCGCTTCTACAACATTGTTTCCTCTTTTTTGCAGTTGGATCTTGAGCTCGTGAACGTGAGCACTTTTGCGAAAGCGATAATAGACACATTTCAACATCTTCGTCCTAAGCGGCCCTGCTCCAATTTGCCCATCAGTGTTTTTGAGAGAATGCACAGGTACATTGACCAGTAGAGAATTTCTGTATCATTAGCAACATGAGTTTGGCTAACAGTTTTGCCCGTTGGTATTTATATTTGGTCAGATTTGAGTCCATGGAGTTAGGTCATGTCCCCAGAAAGCGGTTGGTGTCCCTAAATATGGTCACTCTACATTTGCTTCCAGCGCACGGACAATTGATTTTCCAAATTTGCCATTTTAGTACCCAAAACTGCCCCAGCTATAAGTCCTGTACTAGTCAACGTTTTAATGTTATTTTTAAAGGATTAATTAAAGCATTCTCCGTTCAATTAAGTTCAAAGGTAATTTGATTTGTTTGTTCCGGTAGGGCGGATATGGGCGAAACTACCGTGCGAAATTGTATTGTCTATGGTGCAAGGAATTTCAAGTTAAATTCCATACTAGTGCTCTTGTTGCTGCGCTTGATGATACGCTTGCAAGTGGTTACAAAACCTACGGTTGTACGCCAAGCCAATTTCCTACACACGCGCTAGACTTTGCATTTTGGCGAAGGAATTTCGCCCAGATCAACTTTACCGAAACAAACATATCCAAACGCCGGCATAATTGAGCGGAGAATGTTTGAAAAATTAAATGCCTACGTTCAGTAGTTTAGGACCAATATACATATGTCGTACTTTTTGATAAAATAGCAAATTTCGAAATGCAACTGACTCTGCACTAGAATCAAATGTAGAGTGACCACATTTAGAGGCATCATCGGCTATCTGGGGACATGACCCAACGCCAGGGACTCGAATCGTACCTAATCAAATACCCACGAGCAAAATTGGTAGCAAGACAAATATTGTTACTGGAATAGATTCGAGGTTGGACACCAATAAACCGGCCTTGTGATGGCACTGGTATGACATTGATAATACAACGTGTCTTTCAGCCGATTGTTACTGTAGTTACGACACAATACCAAGAAATACTACTACTATACTACTAACTTCCCAGATCATAATCCGGTCCAATATATGCATATACATATGTCGGGAGCATAAACATCCCATTTTTTTTAATTATATGGACAGTGTGCACACCTATACTACAGTGGAGTCTCTGTGAAACAAGTCTCTTTATAACAACACTAGTACAGTCGACTCTCTCCATATAACAGTCCCCTGTATAATAGTACTCTCGTTATAACAGCAGCAAAAAATTCCCCTCAAAAACTTTCTCCATTTGTAACATAGAAATATCTGTTCTCTATAACAGTTTTTCGCTATAACAAGCAAAATTTGATGCTTTATAGGGTGCTGTTATAGGGAGAGTCGACTGTATGCCCGTACCGCCTACGGCGCTGGAAGACGTCGGTGTTTCAGCATCTTTCTGGGTTCCAAATTTTTTATTTATATTAACTTGGTGTTTTATAAGTATAAAATACATGTGATGTGTTCCAAATTTGCATGACAATACAGCAGGTTTGTGCAATTTAAGTCCTGAGATATTTCCCCATTTCCCTGATTCAGAGAATTTCCCTGGTTTCGTTGCGAAAGCCCCTGGAACAATTTCGCGACAAAATGTGTTGAGCAACAGTGGATACGTGCTCTGAAAAATTTGCATTTTGGCAATCTACCTCAAAATTTGTCTCATGAAGAAAATTTCCTGGTTTAGCAATTCGTCTAAAATATTTGATAATTTTCTCATGAATTTATACTTTTAGCATATTCCCTGTTTTCTCTGATTTTTCCCGATGCTACCCGTCCAGTACACCCACAAATCTTGCAACCCTGCAATAAAGTACCAACACTTTTTACTTTAAAAATACGTACTCCGCTTCTCCGCATTATGATCCATAATATCGAACCCGTAATAATACCCGTGTATCTAACGCGCGATAGCAGGGGCGACTCGCGATACCGTCAGAAAGTGTGACAGCTTAACGGAGCGTGATAGAGCGTGACGGACGCTGTGACACGGGTTTTATACTGTAGTAAGGATAAGGATTTCTCTATAACATTTTTTCCCGCCCTTTGTACACAATGTATAAGGTATGCGTATGTTACGTTCTAGTTAACAACGGTTCCCTGTAACAATATTGTTCGCCATTCCCTCCAGTGTTGCTACAGAGAGACCCCACTGTACGGTGGAGTCTCTCTATTACAACGCTGAAGGAAAGAGGCAACACTATTGTTACAGGGAAATGTTGTTATACGGAACATTAAATCTGTACGAGGGTGGTATGAAAAGTTTTTATATGCTGTAACGGTAAACGGTTACCGTAGGATTAACTCATGGTTAGACCGAATGATAATTAATATAGCTCGTAATTAAAGATCCTGATTCTACGGTGTTACTCGTCACTAACTGATTCAACCCTTCAGTTACGTAATGAAAAGTTGCAAAGGCTGAAATTTTGTAAAGGGCCACCCTTATCATACCTAAAAACTCCCATGGTAAAATCTATTTAAATTTTCAATTTTGGCAAAAATTGCACTCAAGGTCAATTAACGCAAAATGTAAGCGAGATCGTTGGTGCGTATACTCACTTTGGGTCATGCAATCGAGTGATTGGAATGATCAGTTACCTTTTCTTTTGACTGGTTGATAATAATTTGAATTTTTTTTTCCCACTCCACCGGTTTTAAATTGAGAAGAAATAGTGGTACTAATTTATGAAATAGTCTGTGTACAGTCGACTATAACAGCCTTTCTTGTAACTTTCACTCTATCACGGCAGCAGAAAATGTCCCAAAAACGTTTTCTAATTGTGAGCAAACGGGTCTAGGACTGTGCATCCAAGGGATATTTCATACAGGTGTTTCGGTTAGTGTAATTTCGGTCAAAAGACATTTCATACACCAACAATTTCAACCAAAAATTACCTCTGTCAGTTTGAAATTCAGACGCATCCAAAGTTATACTCTTAATATTACGGTCAGCAGACAGTTGGGCCGGTATGAAATTCGGTCAGGATGAAATAAAAAGCACGGCGAGTAAAATTCATCCAAAGATTTTTCGGACAATGAATTTTTCATACATTCTTTAATAATATCTAATAATGAAATATTAGTTCCAACACAAGCAAAGGGCGTAACAAATTTTAGTCGTATCAATAACTAATCAAACTACAGGTATATATAAAAAAAAACTACTGGAACAGCAAGAACAGTGAATACTACCGGTTTTCTAAAACAAACAGTTCTAATGGCTGTTTTCCTTTTTGTTTTGTACGATGTACTTACACGAGTAGAAGTCATTAGTACTGTATTTAAGTACCTATTTTAATTACAGAATATAAATAATTGTATTTAAAATACGTATCGTGTGCGTTCACTTGTATTTTAGAGTGCAATCAAAAACATACAAATGGTATTTTGCCTTGGTACATTTTTAAGTTACAAATTACAGCAAAACACTTTCAAAACATCCCATGTATATGTATTTAATACAAATTACAGAACACATGTAGAGAATAACTGTATTTGAAAATACAATTAGAAAATGCAAAAATGTATTTTAAATATGATGTATTTTGTCCATTTTAACAGCGATACACTACATATTTCCACACTTGAGTCCCACAGGTCTTTATATTTTTTGTAATACACCCGTGCCCACTTAACCATAAATTGTCTTTACCTTGGGTTGCCTTCGTGTATATGACTTTACCTATCTTGATATTTAAATTTTGTAATTAAAATTAGATAATTTTTTAAAAAGCACTAAAATCACTTTTATGCTAATAATGTCACTATAAAAACTAGTCTGCAAACTGTCAAATACACGGAGCATATACATGTGGATTCGTGCATTATGATAATATTCTTGTGCGAGTTATCAGTTGGTCGAATACGGCTGTGTATGTTTTTTGACTGTTCACATTATCCGCTGGTCGAATTTTAGCTGTATGAATTTTCAGTGTATGTAAATTTTTAGGATGTAAATTTTTAGGATGGGAAAAATTATGTATGGTATTGTGGTTGTACAGATTTTTTAATGTCTGTATTGTATTTTGTACGAAAAACCAGCTGTATGAAATGTCCCTTGGCCGAAATTTCCTTGACCGAAACACCTGTATGAAATGTCCTTTGTATGCATAGACCGCCTCCCATGCTAAATTTATACGTGTTACGTTCATCTGTCATTTCTAGTCCGTCTGTGTGCCAATTACTGTCAGTCCCCCCACACCGACCAATCACTGTTTGCTCCGCCCTTCCGCCAAATTAGTGTCCGGTCCGCCTTTCATCCATGAAACACCCGTGCTTCATTCCTGTATTAACAGACTTGTCATGGCATCAACGCTTTCATCTATACTCAATTGCTAGATAATTTTGATTGCTTAATAACCTCGATTCCTTTCTTTTTTGGGCGTCTTACTGTGCAATTATATGTTTCAAACGTTTAAATCAATCACAATGGCACTTGCAAGTAATGAATTCAATCACGCACAACCACGCGTGCAAAATAAATTGTTCCTTCAGCTATTTTATGTCTTATGCCGTTTATTTTAGGATTCAATAATGACCTGCCATAGTGTTCTGCCTAACCAGCGGAATCACCCACCCAGGCATGGGTCGATTGTGTAAACGCTAAACGCACATATCTATGTATGTATAAGATATAGGTATATGTATAAAGATAGACAAGATTAGCCATTAGCCATGCTCCATTCCTTCTTCCATCATAAAAAATTTATCAAGGTGAACCAACGTAAAAGAGTTTGTCTTTCCAAAACGGAATCGCCGGCAGTTTAATATGTATCTAGCCGCACAGGGGAATAGTCTATCTTATATACCGAAAAAAATAAAATTTCATAAAAATTTATTCTTCAAAGTATATCGTCATTTAAGCATCAAAACTGACCAAGTCATATGTAATCTATAAGTGCGATAGTTAGTTTTGACACTTAAACGACGATATTATAAATTTATAAAACAAATAAGTTTCACAGTGCACCCAGCATCAAAGATGGATTACACGGAAAATTTATTCAAACTAATGATACGAATAACATCTCTCAGCCACCTGGTGGGTGCAGTGCCACTGAAGAAAGATTCCGCAACACAATTGTTAGTTGTACAACAGAAACGTCTGTTATTGTGCAAAATCAATCTATACTTGTTTTTGGGCTACTGCACCTATCTCGCCTGCCTGTACGTGGCTTCCGAGAAACAAAATAAATTTACGCCCAAAGCCAAAGCGGATTATCAGGGATTTATCAGCTCCGCGCTTGTTGCCACCTTATATTTAATTGTTTTTCGCCGTCGTTGGACGCAAATTCGGGACTATTTAAACCAAATTTTTTATTTACATCAGAGAATCGGTAATTAAACTGATTTTTAAATATTCGAAAGCTATACCATTTGTATACAAGTATCTGAGCTGGGAACTGAGTAGAGTACAGTCGAACCTCTCTATAACGGTTCCCCTTAAATCAGCATATTTTCCCCGTTATAACGAAAAACCGTTATAGAGGACAGATATTTCAATGTTAACAATTGGAGAAAGTTTTTGAGGGAACCATTCGCAGGCACCGGTATAGAGAGAAAACCGTTATAAGGGAGCCCGTTATAGAGAGGTTCGACTGTAATTGGACTTTTAGTATACTTGAATAGCACGGGGAAAATTAAGAAGTACTTGGTAATTCACTTGTAATTGATAGAAAAACATGTGCTTTAGTAATTAATAATTTTTACTGTGTTGTTAAATAGAAAAACACCTCAAGTACTTACTTACTTCCGTGAGTACACGCTATACTTGATACTTGAATCAATTTTAAATCCATTACATACCAATATTATCACCCAAAAAGTTAATTTTCTCAAATAATTTCGTGCAAAATGTCTTTTTTGGATTCTCAAAAATGCAGTCTGATAGTCTGATTTTAGTGAATAAATTTGCATCTCTGCTGGAAGTATAGTTATTTCCTTACACGTTTTTAGTTTTACATGAATTCTAAAATGGTAGCTAATTGACTAATTGCTTAGTGAGGAACATACCGAAAATGTTTGGAAATGAAATTTACCCTGCCTCTACTAATTCTGCATGCAAAGTGGGCATTTCCAAACATTTTTCCTGCCCAAAAACCGAAAAACCCCGATTTTCCCGAAAACCGGGTAAAACGTAAGTATTTGCAATTTCCATGACCAGTTGGCTCTAGATCTTGTTTAACCCGTCATTTTAAGCTATTGCAGGACTAAATCCGCTCAGTAGATCCTCAGAAAAACAGGTTTCCGAAAAACAAAATGTTTTGCCCCAAATTTCGGTGTCAAAACCCGGATGGCCAATTTTGACTACAAATAACCGTTTTGGGGACCAAACCTTACCACGGTGCCGAGTAACACAAATTTCTGGCAATATGAGGGTTTTTCGTTTTTGATAATTTAAAAAGCAACTCAGTATGTAAATTTTCGAAGTATGTAAATAGTAATTACTTTTACGGGAAAAACGACTTATAATTATACTTACTTTAAAATGGCAAAAGTAATTGTAATTAGAACTTGACAATTTCAGTTTCGTATAGGCAAAGTACATACTTGAATAATTTACTTATTACTTATAGTGATAGAAGCTGCATTTGGTACTGGCAATTGAAATTTAAAATATTCCCAGCTCTGTCTAGTATATATTTTTTCATTGCTTGAAAATAGGAATAAATATAATTTTCAGGAACTAGTTTTGCCTAGAGCAATATAATATGCCGTTTTAAAATGTATTATTCTATACTATTTCAGGTAATCCCAATCAAACCAGCTGCCGGCTTCTTGATGAAAAGCTACTGAAACAGAGCAGACGCCGAATAAAAACAGGAACCTTCATTTTCTACACATTCGTGACTCTCTACATCCTCAGATTGATTAAGCAGCCTAAGGAACCCTATCATTTGACTGCCCTTGCCAGTTCATCCAACAAAGCCGGGCGGGTCTGTTTGGGATTGTTGCAAATTTACATTTGGATCATTCAAAAAACCATCATTTCTTGGTTCTTTGCCGTCGTGTTTTTCCATGCCGTTGTTATCTGCAGATGTCTTCGGTAATTTTGTTTTATATTACATAAAATTCATAGATGATGATAAGACATGTACATATATCGACAAAATTAAAAGATATTTTTTCGTTAATGAAACATTTGCAGAAATCTTCATAGCATGAATATCCACTGGGCTTCGCAAATGCGGCTCCAGCACAAGTACGATCGCTTGCGGATTTTGCAAGAGACACACAATGACCTGTTCTCAACTGTTTATGCTGCCAGCGTGGTTTGCTTGACACTAACGATAATTGCCAATACGGTCGTTGGCGTTACCAGCCGATCTCCCAAAACGATCTTCAGTGCTCCGGCTCTGTTTTATTTGCTGAGGGTTCTATTGCAATCCGTTACCACGCCATACATTTTGTCACGGGAGCTACTCCAGCATTGGACACGGAGTAGCAGGGTCAAGGGAAATAAATGGTTTGCCGCCTACGTGAGAAGTAGTAGGGTCATTAATACGCAAAATGGCGGCTTTGGTTTCATTGATAGAGGGCTGGAACTGACTTTGCTGGATATTATTGCCAATGTTACCATGACGCTGTTGGTGGCTCAGAGGAATTCCTAAAAGCTTAAAATTCAATTCCAATGCAGAGTCTCTCTATAGTAAGGCTCTCTATAACATGATATTCCTTACATAACAAGATTTGTCATTCCTCCGTATAATAGCATTTGCAGCGAAGTCTAACTATAACAACACTGAAAGGAAGAGAAAAAATATACATAGATACATATATGGAGCATTGCATACGCTACATCTAGAACAACATTATTTTTTCCGCCCTTCGTACATGTAAAATACATATTTTATGTTCCATATGTACCAACATTTCCCAATAACAATATTTTTTGCCCTTCTCTTCAGTGTTGTTATATAGAGACTGTATTTGCCTACGTCGGTGTACGTCCACGTGAAAATGGTGAAATATTTAATAGTCATTTGACATTACACAGTAGTCATACAGTACATTATTTATTCATACAATTGAATTACAGATTTCTAGCTCGGATAGTGAGCAAGTAGCAATATTTACTAATTATTTATATATATATGTACATATTTAGTTTGTAGTCATAGGCAAGACTACAGTGGAGTCTCTATACAAAAACCCTGAAGGGAAAGGCGAAAAATATTGTAACAGGAAATGTTGTAATACGGAACATTAAATATGTAACTTACTTAGGTATACGAGGGGCTGGAAAAATAATGTTGTTATAGAGAAATGTTGTTAAAAAAAGACTTGTTATATAGAGACTCCACTGTACAAGGCAAAAATGAAAACGTTGCAGGATAATAATTATAATAATGTTGTTACCGAAAAATATTGTTACACAGAACATAAACATTAATAATTTTGGGGCACACTAATACTAAAATATCTACGAAAACCCATTTTAAATAGTAAGATATCTAGTTATTCGCTTGTATGTATTTTAATGCAGATTTCAGTGGAGTCTCTCCATAACAGCGCCCCTTATAACAGCATGTTCTCAATAACGTCATAAAATTCGCAGCACCTTGTACATATAATACATAATAATTGTGTTCTATAGCATCCTTTTTATAACAGCAAAATTTTCGGTTCCCTTGGATGTTGTTATAGAGGGACTCCACTGCACAGAATACATACTATTTGAATTTTAATGATCTGACTCTCTTCATAGCAACATTTATCTATTAACAACATTATTTTGTCAGTCCTTCGTACATGTAGAATTCTAGAGAAATGTTGTTATAAAGTTATAGTTAGTGTTATAGGGACTCCACTGTAAGACACTAATATCCAAACGAAAATGACAAAACAAAATGATAATCACAGAACATTGTTCACATGTGGGCAAAGTAAGGGAGTTATTCCTGGAAATATTTATCCTTTTGTGACGAAGACATTCGTTAAAACTAACAAAAGAAATGTTTCCAACGGTGCCTGTGTATGCTTCATCTCTACACAATAATGCACATACAGATATAATGCATTATGCATATACATAGCGTATGAATGTACAGTCTCTCTATAACAGTCCCCTGTATAACAGTACTCTCGTTATAACAGCAGCAAAAAATGCTCCCCTCAAAAACTTTCT